>DWHO01001157.1:0-16375 GCA_018247575.1 Eurytides lysithous rurik
CCGCCGCTCGCCGCCCCGGCCGCCCCCGCCCCCGCTCCCGCTACTGCTACCGCGCCCGAGCTTGCACCCGCACCGCCCACGTGCAGGTGGTTCCGGAGTGTCACCAGCTCCGAGCTAAGGCTCAGAAGACGCCGCTGCAGGTGCACGGCCTCGTTTGAAGATGATGCGTCTGCGTACACGAACACAATGTTCAGTTAACGTCGAACCGGCCACTCGAAACTGTTAAAATATTCAGAACTGCCGGACGGTCGGTATAATTACCAGCTGCTGAAGTCATAAGAAATCGCCGTAGTGTTAAAGGTATTCGAAGATAGCAAGAGAGCTGTTTGCCACACTAAACAATTGAACGAAGCGGGCGAGCTGTCCGGAGTGACGCGCCGCGTCCGCGCCTCGTGACGATGGAAACATAAAAGAGATAGGCAATAGGAGCATAAAACTTTACGAGCGCACATCGAGGTGAAAAATGTCGTTACGCACGCGATTTCGGAGTACGTCGGCACCACCTCGAAACCGTAAGAGGAGTGCACCGGGAGTGCGCCGCGGACTGGGGCCTGCGCACAGTTGGCGGCGCCTCCGATGTCGTCACGCGAATCACATCGCGAAAATCGCACTTGCACGCGGTGACATTCGCTGAATATTTTATAGCACAATATTATGCCAACAAAATTACCCCAAACTAACGCCCTAAAGTTTAAGAAGAAACGTGAAAACATCCTATTTGTATTTTGTAAATCTTAAGGAATCTTACGTTATCGCTCGCTTATATTTCAGGAATTTATCAATGATGGAAGCTCATAATACGCAGAATGAACACCTGATTACATTAGGGAGGGGCGCGTGTGGCGTGGCGTGGAAGAGGTAGGGGGGAGAGGTAACCGGTCCTGGTGCAGCAACTGCCGCCACAGGCCGACGTCCGACGCCAACCTGGACTCTGTGCGGACGTGTTACAAGCCAATTTTGGGTGGAATTCGGGCGAGGGGATTGCGTCAAAAACCTTTTTATTGGCGTGCGATCGAAGGACAGTGGCCCCCGCCCGCGGCCCGGCCTCCGTCCCGATGGCCTCTTGAAATATTTCGAGCGTTATAGCTTTCGTTCGTACGACTTTGGAATCTGTGAAAGGCGAAACACTTTCGACCACCGCGTACACTGGATCAGGACGGCCGCTCTTCGCACTTTCAGACGAATTGCTCTCATCACATCACCATGTCGTCGCGAATGAACTTGGAATAAGATTACTATTTAATTAGGAAATTGTGTACTGCCGCAATTTAAATACTAAACAAAATAAGAGTGAAAACACTCCTAACATCGTCCGAAACATTAAAATGACTTATTGACATAACTCCATTTTTTTGAATTATAACAACTCTCAACTTTTATATATTTGGGAACATTGTAGATAAGCTAGATACGAACAGAGAGTTCTTACATCCTATTATTTAATTGTAATTATAATTTTTCATAGATAGTTCATAAATTGAACTGTGCATTTTTACCAAAGTTATCTTAGTTAGTCATTTATGTAGGGTGATGACATTTCTCGGTGTAACGGTTGAAAGTCATTAATAGTTACTCACAAATTATGTCACAAGTATCAAAATGTAAATTCACAGAATCTGATTTAAATCAAAATTTGGTTAAGGGGCACACCGGCTACCGTCGCACCCTGGACCTATTTAAAACATCCGCCGAAGAAAGAACGCGTAAAAAGTGCAATGGCCAAGTTTAAGGCAAGGAGTTGACGGTGGTCGTTCCGGGAATCAATATCCTTAAAAGCATATCTGTTTGTTTTGTCATTCTTTATAAAAACGGGGCCTTAAATTTATTTCAAAATATAGAACCAAAATTAGCATTTGCTGTCATAAACAAGTTGTACACACATTTTTAATGATTTTTGTATAGATTTAGTTAAAGATCTAAATC
This sequence comes from Eurytides lysithous rurik, assembly GCA_018247575.1. Classification (NCBI taxonomy): domain Eukaryota; kingdom Metazoa; phylum Arthropoda; class Insecta; order Lepidoptera; family Papilionidae; genus Eurytides; species Eurytides lysithous. The sequence goes on from DWHO01001157.1 coordinate 1,924, forward strand.
GCTGAAAGCATTTCTTAATAAGCATTTTTATAACAGCACTAGGGTAGTGACGGTTTTTAACAGCAGTCTTAAATTTAATATAAGCTTAACATTTTTTATTCATAAAAACTGCTACGGCTAGTACACCTCTTAGCATAATTTTCCTATGTGAAACTGTTTCGTTTTTAAATTATTACAATATATCTGAAGAGACTCTGTCACTATGTTCACAAATCGTAAAACGAAGTTATTTCAGATCAACTCAAAAAGCAACACAAGCAGCGTCAGGATTATTTCTTCTCCATCAAGAAAGTAAACACCCAACAGTGAACCTTACCTATTGACCTTTAATTTTAAAATGGTTACAAGTTGAGGAAATTGATGGGAATTTCAAAAGTATTAGGGGAAAAAGATCATATGAAGTGAGCATCGCGTGAGAGACTCCGAAGCCCGTGGGTGGGCAGGCAGCAAATGCCGCATCCTCTGATTGCGCCCGCTCAATCACATTTTGCATATTTTAATTTGTTTCACGTTCGGCCTTTTGTTAGTTGTTAATAAAGTAGTCAGCTAAGCATGGGCAACTTTAGCTTTTTTCCACACAGTTTTCGTTTAAAATTCGCAAGTCTTTAAGGTAGGTAAGGCGGAAAGTAATTAGAACAACATATTTAATTTAGACGTGTTGTTTCATCTACAATAATGGAATGTGTTGCTTTATCATTAAAAAGATGCCAATATCAAAAATACATATATGTGTACAATATTCAATTTTGGAGGAGGTTAAGTGAATGTTGATCTGATCTGATTGAGTTCATCTCATTAATTCATTAGAATTATGAATAATATGACTTGGTTGGGCTCTAGTAACCGTGGCTTGGTCATCCACGGCGAAGCCAAGAGGAACCCCGGCCGGCCCATGATGTAGGGCTGACTACGTTTGGATTCCTCTTGGAGTCGTTTAAATGAGCTGTTGGAGCCCATTGTCATGCGCCTTGGAAGAGTTTGCGAGGGACAGGTTGAGAATCGTGTGGGACCACAACTCTCTGTCCTCAGCAGTCGAGGTGGAGTCGCGAGGAACGAGTAATGGGCTATAAATAATTGGTTCAATTTTCTATGTATGATATATCTAATAACGCTGTGTAACCCAAAGTCAAAGTAAAAATTCTTTATTCAAAATTGGTTTGGTTTACAGTCACTTTTTGACGTCTATTGATCCTACCATATGTTCAGAAAAAATACCTCGGTCCTGAGAAGAACAGGCGAAAGAAACTCAGAGGGACTATAACTCTTTTTTTTAAAATATACACAAGATATTATCGTACAGTACGGGCAGCATTAAGTTTTTTAAGAATAGGTATGAATGAATAATTATAAAATATACCTAATAAACAAACACATGTATCAAAAATCAAATAATTAGGAATTTTTTTTAGGCGCAGAGGAATGTCTAGTAGGACTTCGAACTCGAAAAGTTGAATTCAAGATTCAAAGCTTCGGATGATTCAATGGCTCGAAGTAATGACATCATGCCAACGTGGATATGACTTCGGTATATGATCGGATATTATTTCAGCACCGATAATTTTGGTATTTTTTTTTCTTAATTATTCATTCATATAAGTATAGAATATAATAGATGTATATTACAAAATTTATTTTAAGAAAAAAAAAAGACCCGGTAAATAACTAACAACATACAAAGAGTTATCAATTTGTTAACACCAAGAGAAAATCTGTAAAAATAACTTCGGCTTATATTGTGTAAATTTAACAAATACATTACATGGAAACAAATAAAGCCTCCCAACTTATCAACGTCGGCATAGTCCAAGTACGGGAAGTAACCTGCTGTCTTAGATGACACCTGGCGCCGGTCATCGACGCTGGGGGGCAGGTCGACGCTGCGTACTTACACTTACGGAAAGCCTTCGACACCGCCGATAATCATGTACTCTTGGTAGAGTTGGCAGCTGTGTGATTCACGGCTCGACTCTTAAAGTTTTATGCGAGTTATCTTAGCGATCGTAAATAATCTAGATCCTACTATTTTTTTATTATTAATTTATTTACATACTCATAAACACATGAAAAAAAAAACAGATGATATAAAGAAAATTTAGTACAAAGGTACTACTTATTCCGAAATATAATATCTTTCAGCAAGCCCTTAAGTAAAGTATTTAAAAATACGGTATTACGCGTGTACTATACAATTAAATATAACAAATGTATTTACGTAGTAAAATATATAAATATATAATTCGATGAACCTGTGTAAACGATTAAGATAGAGATAGATAGTAACCTTTAACTTAGACGATAGTAACTTTTTTTATAAGGTAATGAATTCCATAGAAAAGGAGTGTGAAAAATAATTAATTTTTATGTAAAAGGATTTTTTAAACTGGTTTTTGATGTGATTTGCACGAATTCTGTAAACGCTCAAGTTTGTTTAGTTATTCTCAAGGAAAAATTCTGTTTCTCTCACGAGCCTCGAAAATGAAAGCGGGCTTTCGCGATTCTAAATAAAGCAGCGCTGTACAACTTCGTTGGGTTTTTAATGACATTCCTTTTGTTTTTTCAGATAAAGATACTTATTATACTCTGCTAGTCTAATAAAAGTTTTATAATACTTTTAGTCCGAACACCAAGATGTGAATAAATTTTAGAGACAAAAAATAACGACTTTGTTTACATTTTGTCACCGTTCATCCGTTAAGACGCAGCTTAGAGAATTAATTAATTAGTAAACATTAACAGCTTTAGACCCTTTCGTACAACTTTTTAAAATTTAATTGACCTAGACACATCTTAACGCCTTTCCGTCAATAAAAATTTATTAATCGCGTGTGTGATACAATGAAACATGTAAGATTTTAAGAATAACTAATTGACAAGCAAAGATATTGCACATTCATTTACATAATGACTTACATAACATAACATTTGTGTTATGTACTTTGATCTAAAAGCTATAAATATACAAGAAAAAGTAATGAAGATTCTACAGGTAGTCGTTGTATTGGAACTCATTCATGCCGGCTGACCACAATGTTTGCTTACTCGCACAACATACTAAATAAGGCTATTTAATTTTCACCGGCCAGTGGCGGAAGCGCGTCATCTCCCCGGAATGCTTGCGCATGCGCGTCGCGTGCGCCGAGGAAAGCCTTCGACGCGTGCGCGCGTTTTTATCGATGCTCGCTACTCTCTCCCGAACACATAGCTGACAGCTCCATTAATCCTAGCTCCAGGTATACTCGTTTGGTGTGAACAGACAACGCGCTCTGCACAGACTAAGGAATGCGATTCCACATTGCCTTGCACGAACCTGCTTTATTCCTTAGTTTTTTGCCTCATTCAGTGTTTTGTAAATAAGGTCACCCGAACTGACCGATTACATAAGCGATTCGAACGATCTTGAAAGGGTTCCGATAAGTAAAAGAGTAAGAACCATTTATTGGACTATAATATAATTCGACTAAAGAGGAGAAACGACATTTCAGAAGAAGTGAATGTACATCCTAGTAATTGACTTACTTTACTTATTCCTTTCTTTAAAACTCATACACATAATTCCAACTCGGGGCCATAATTTTGTTGTGAAATTTTTTGTTTAGCAACAATTAACATTCTCATAATTCCTTAAATCTCAGCAGGATTTAAGGAATTATAAGAAGTTGCCTCGATCATTCATTCGATCGAATCAATCGAAAAGCCTCGCGGTTTTGCTCAATTGAATTTTGGTTTTACATCTTTTATTTAGTTTTTCTAATGTTCGGATTAAAAGTAACCCATGACACTTTACTTCTCTATACACATAAAAATATAATAATATTAAATAGTGAAAGAAGGACAAACACAGAAAAGCTTTCCGATATAAAATATAAGTAAGGATATCAAGAGATTGTAATATCATTCGTGGCTTCTTAATAGTTCAAAGTTATTGTGTTCATTTTTGAACAACAAGATACAGAATAGTTGTTCTTTACAAAAAATAATCATCTATGCCTTGGAAATGTTCGAAAAACAGTAGATTTGATAAGAAATTTCCAAAGTAACTCTTAAGTTCAATTTTTTAAATATCAGTATCTATAAAATATTTTGTAGGGCAATCACTTCATAAAAATATTTAACACCCAAATAAATATAAACTAATTTCAACTTGACAACTATTCAATAAAACCCTTTGTTTTTTTTTAAACATTAACCAAAATACGTGTCTATAATTTCCATTTGCTAAATCAATGTTTTAAGTTTACGACAAGAAATGAGAAAAGACGACAAAAAATACCAAATATAGAAACTTAATTTCAACCTTTTGATGTATTTTGTTCTTTTTTTTCGAAATGGCTTAGATGCTCTTGCCATTATTAACCAGTAACTCTTAAAAAATTTTTATCTTTTTTAAGCTGTCAACGGCACACTCTTTGTAATTTTTTTTTTATTTCTATATAAAAACTCATTTGCAATTACTCTTTAATCCTAGACCCACAATCTTAACGTATTAAGTAAAGTGAGAATAGCACTATATTTTATACAGTCGCATTGTTAGCACGCCTCGTTTTCACAAATGTCGTTATCTTTTACCGAAGAAGGAATAACAAATCGGAAGCCGTGTCCAACGGACATGTGATAATGTAAGCTTGTCGCCGGCAGCGAGTACAGCTGCGTTGGAAGTGCTGTGTAATGTCGAAAGGCAAAAAGCAGTAATTGCGTCGCGCCGCAAGAAACTCATCAAATGGCAGTTAGAGCCGCGTGCCGACGCTGGGGAGGCGGGGGCTCTAGGCCGCCGCACCTTCGTAGAGGAGGCATGGACAGGTTCCCGTAAACCGAGGAGACAATGAAATAGACCAGCCATTTCGTTCTTGGCGTCAACGTAGGACTAAATCTCTTTTGCCCCTATGTTTATTTTTGAGGGATGTATGATGTAGCAGGACACCTCGTGATAAATAACTACCGCGGCTTATAAACAATCGCAAAAACTATCATTTCAAGTATTTGGTCTCAGGTAAGCTACAGTAATTCCATCGTTAAACAGGCTCTTTCATTTAACAGCAGAAATTTGTCACTAGGTGTTATAGCTTTATTTACTTTCAAATACTATTATTGTCGTGTTCAAAACAACTAACGTTGTTAAATACAGCTCTTGCAAAGGCTATATAAAATAGTTTAACACAACAAACAGGTTACAAAGTGAGAAAACATTGAACGTTAGACAAGAGGCGAGGAATGCAATAGGAGAAAAACCTCATGAGGCAGTTAATCTCTGCCGCTCAGGCGTCTAACTTCATCACCTAGGGCGCACAAAAACTGTGCGCGTGCCTCAAAGGCAGTGGGCGTTGCATGCCAACCTACCTTAAAGTTTACTCGTGTATCGTCATAACAAGATAACTTTGTATGTCTGTACATATGAAAGGCGTAGTTGTGTGCGCAGATATAGTTCAGTTTTTTTGAGTTAGAATGATCTTCGAGATACAAAAACTCAATGATTATTATTACTTGAAAACGAGAACAGAGTCTATTACGGCAGCAATGATATACCTGTCAACAGTCATTAGTTGTTTATGATAAAAATTGGTCATGGTCAATTTCTGATGCAATTCAAATTCCAACGCGGAATTCCAAAATTACAACGTGGATACACGACAAGATGAATACAGTCCGCTGTGGTGTTTCACAGAATGATCGCAATCAGGAAGTTTATGATCGCCAGAACTCGAGTTTTCGGCCTCGCCACGATCAAGGCGCGGCTCCTGTGGATCAGGACATGCCTGCAGATAAGGCGAGATACTAAGCCGCGTGAGTCACGCTTCTTTTTAATATCACATGCCATTCTTTTCCCGGCGCTAAGGACGACTTTGCCAAAGCAGCGAATATCTTAAGGCAATGATGCGATTTGAACGCTAGAGTGGCGAGGCATTCGCGGGACGTGGGTACAGTCCCACCGAGATATGAGGGATATTGCGCCGTTGAAATGAACTCTAACGCAGCCGAAGCTACAAAGGCAACGGGCAGTTGGGGTCGCTCTTGTGTCGTACACGTCTAGCTTTAGGTTGGAGCGGATGGGCGCAGGTGGTGGTGGCCGCGTGCCACATCGTGCGCTCGATAGGATCTAGCGCGCACCGTCGCGGAGGTCCTCGCCGATTCTATAGAATAAATTTCTGAGAAACACTTTCACGGTATTTTATACGGGTGAAACACTTAAAGACATCTTATTTTTTGTAATGCTACAAGTAAAAATATAAATAAATAAACGAGTATTTTATTCGATTCTTTCAAACTTTAATAGAATTACGTATATTTCAGCTGCCTCAAAATCATCAAAAAACTTTCTTTTGGCGAGATTGTAAAAACAATGGAAAATGTGGGGATTTTTTAAACAAATTTTATAAAATAAATATTTTTTTAACACATTTATATATTTATTTACTACTTTGATATGGGAATCCTCGAGAATGTCCTCATCTCCATTTTATAATATACGTTTACTCAATTTAAGGCAACGTTTGTGATCATAAGTGCAAGAAAACCTTCGGCAACCACTCACAATGTATCAACTTTACCCCCAAGAAAATAAGCAAAGAATACCTTTTGTTATTCTCTATGATACCCTCGTGATTATAAACAAATTAGAAACAGTAAGGGATGACTCAACTGTATTGTTATAATTTTCACAAAAAGCTTGTCACTCATAATAATCGTTATTAGTTTAGTTGCTATAAAACTTAATTAAATAATGTTGATATTATTAAAATTTTAAAAAGATTCGTATTTAACGAATATTGTAGTAATTTTAAATTATATAATACTTTTTGCTGTATTGAAATTCTAATAACGAACTGAAATGTTGTGTTTTCTATTTTCATTAAATATCAAAGAACAGTAGCAAATAGAAAGAAATAAGAAACATGATACAATATTCGTGGGCTTAAAAACTTTTGTATAAATATCTCCGCGACACCATTGCAAAAATGTCTGACATACTGTTTATAAGGGTTAATTATAATTTATCGCAAAAAATTAGGTTTGTGACCTAATTTTAACTGCGATAAATTAGCACTCTCAATTTACTACGGCGCAAAGCAAAAAGGGATGGAGTTGTCTAAATAAGTATCTAATTGTCCTAAATGTGATGCGAGTACAAAAAAGCGAAGGAAATACGGATTAACTGATAATAAATTTTAAGAGAAACCTTTTGGATACGCCGACAATTCCGCCGCATTCTTTGCTTAATTAAGCTGCTCCGAGGATAAGTGCACTTTATATTTTCTAAGTTAAAATGCCTTATTAGAAGAGCTATTTACAATAATTTCTTAACCACAACATCCAATTTTTATCTTATTGCTACTAAATATCAAGAGTATTAGATTTGGTTGTAACTAAGATTAAACTATGGTAAAAAAAAAAACATTTTATTAAATGTTTACATAATGGCAGACACCTGATAAACATATTCCCGTGAAGCAGATACTTGGATTACTTCTCTGGACGTCAGCAAAATTACTTTTACATTATCGCAAAAAGAAACTCCAACTTACGTTCAATATTGAATGAACAACATGTCTTAAAACAACACAGGTTTTAAAATGGATTTTCATATGATATTGTCTAAATTATTATACAGTGTTGTAATATATAATGTCTGAGTTTCGAACAAATTTAAATTAATGGTATTTAAATGAGACAAAATATAATGTAGAGTCAAGAATCACCCCCACATGTGTAAAAGAAATTCCGTTACACTAGTCCAAAATTGCTTGGCACTCCATTGTTGTTTATAAATACAAAAAAGCAGTGTTTTATTTTATCAAAATATAATTTGTACGCATAAGACGTATACATTATAGCTAAATAAATTAAAATTTTATAACCTTTTATTGACATTTGTTGTTAGCAAACTAAATAAAAAATCTCCTATGGGTACGATGGGGATGCATCATGGGGTAAAAAATCACTATAAAACTTCTCAAGTAGTCTCAATACTTAATGTCACTTAAAATAAGATATAATATAATATATTTAACATTGTCCTGTCGTTTAAAACATCTCAGTGTACGCGTACAATCCAAGAATGTATTCGTGTATGAAAGAATAGAATGCTGCCGAGTAACCAATTAGTTGTCGAGTTTGTTGTGATAAAAAAGTAATTGAGCTATGCGCCACTACCTTGATAACGCTATTCCAAATAAAGACCGTTTGTATTATACGTATGTACAATGGCATACAAATATGCCATTTAAAGTTAATGCACCCGCTTACAAAGGAGGAAAGAAAATGAAACCAATGCATCTGTCTGATTAAAAAACTTCCGTAGTAAAAACTTCTAGTTGCCTGCTACACGCAATTAAATAAATTAAGAAGAACACAGTCAGGCAATAAGAAACTGCATCTCGCATGGCTTCTGATAAACTGCAGACGGATGCAATTATGGCACCCTCGATGCTATTCTCGAATAGAAGTCTACAGTAATTAAATTCAAAATAGTATCACTAAATATGTATACTCCAAAACAGTGAAAATGAATATCGTTGAAAAGAACTTATAACAATGCGAATCTTATCGGGAATAGTACCGCAACATGGTGTTGAACAGTAAGAGGTAGTTTGTCAGGCCATGAAGAAAGATTTTATTACCCCAATAAGGCGAATGGCTTAATGATCGCCACTACAGAAGGCCACTGCAGGCCTAGAGATTGGCTCGATAAAAACAGCAGCGTTTAGAGGCAACTTTTCGTATGGCGTCTATAACTAGCCCCCGAGCTAGTATTATGGCTTATTGGCGCGGCGGCCGCTTCCCGAGGGGGCAAGAACACGTCGCGGCGCGCTCCTCCGCAAGCACCACTGTATCGCACAAAAACCTACGTGTACACGCAATTAAGGCGACTTGCCGACGTGCACCAGCGTGAACGAGTAATTGCACTTTCCTCCAACAAAAGTCACTTTTCTCGTGTGCGAAGGTAAACAAGCGCATACATTGTCGGAGGACGCGCATTATTGTCTAATAAGCGACTAAAAATCAACTATTTTCCCCAAGTAACTCAACAAGATAAATTGATTGTATTCAATACAAAAATTTAGTGACTAATTTATTCCAATAGCTGGTTTTCTAAAACTAAATGAATTACGAGTACGAGTGGTTGGTGATTTGTCCTTCGCTTACCAATTATTTTATGCATTTAACAATTTATTGTGTAAAAGTTCGTATGTTCTTTCCAAAAATGCAGGCTTTGATGTTTTTCGCTCGCGCTCTACGCGGCGTGGCCCGTTCGGGCATCGCGTAGCGTTGGGAACGCGGGGTCCGTGTGGCCTTGACTGGTTGGCTGTTGCCGGAGAGCGGGCCAGGTAGAGGTTCCCTTTTTATACAACAAACCTCGCGGACAAATTGTTTGTGTGCCATAGCCCGATGGCTTTAATTATTTAATCGAATACCACCACACTAAAATCATAAATAGCGACACATTGTCGGAAATTTTTTACGGGTAGAGTAGTAATTGAAGGCAAGGAGATTGTTTAAATGTAAAACTCTTATTTTAATATTCTTTAGGAATATGATACGAAACTTTAACATTTGTTAACATAATAATATTATCTATATCGTATTGTTAGAAAAATGCGAAATAAAAAACCCAACAAAAACCACAAATAATCTTTTACTCTTATTTTTGTTTAATTTGATATGATTTATTTACATTTAGCTCGTTTCCGTAAATGTTATTACCGTAAATATTATAAAATGTTAGCGAAATTCTTAATTCGTAATTTTCTTGTCCTACCGTTATAACGTATATATAATATGTAAATAAAAATGGTTTTTGGTTAAACTGCAAAATTATCACCTGATAAAAATTTAACAGTATTTACATTTTTTTGTAGTAATGTCAATTGACAGATACAGCCAACCAGTTCACTTTTTATATTTGAATTATATATATATAATTATTTTTTAGCCCTATCTTTCATAATATGTTAAAAGATCCCTTTCTTATACACAAAGTATGAAATAAGAATCAACAATTTATTAGGGAAGCAAAAGGCGCTCGCTCAATAAATAAATAATAAACAAGAAACCGCTTCATCTCCCTCGTAACAATACAGAAATGTTTAAAATCGAATAAAAAGACCGTGTTCTACTGGTGCTTAACTATTGAAGGGAAGAATCCTTCCTATCTAATTCTTACTTAATGTTATCAATCTGAAAGTGTTTAGGGATGCTAAAATTATGTTTTTTGGTAGCAAATATTAAAAAAGCCGTTCGTATGATACTAAATCAATATCTATGAGGAAAACCGCGGATAAAGTATTGTAAATAAAGATGCTTGATCACATATAAGGAGAACGAAAACGAAGAAAAAAAGTTACAAAAAAAAAAAACAACTAGCGACAAAACCTCATCACTATTTCAAATTTCTTTCGTGTTACCTTAATCTACGTCTACAACTAAAACTTGGAGATATTTTTTCGGTCGGAGACTGTGTATTCAAATTGCTATATGGCATTGCGTCGTTATGGGCAACGATTTACTCGTCGTTCACTCGATTTCCTACTTCGATCATATTGATATGATTTTTGAAGATATCATGTAGTTTTTTTTTGTTTTCAGTCGAATTTAAAGTGATAGACAAATAGATAACCTTGATTCGCTTGTATCATGGGCAATTCAATCATAGTGTAAAATGTGTGATAATTTTCCAGCACTTTTATTAAGGTATTTATCACACCAAAAGTTCAAAGTATTTTATATAAGACTTTGCTAGAAGGTTGGAAGGTTACCAGCGGTATTATCTCTAACTAAAAAAGTGAACAAACTTGAGGCCTCCAGTGGTGGCGCCAAGAGTTAGTTCGTTGGAGTTTCTAAGCCTAACCGCGTCCAAATTGAGGACAGTTTCAGAAAGGCGCCGCGACTATGGCTGCTTAGATACCTGCGCCCCCCCTCCCGCGCCGCGGCGCCTACCCCGCGTGATCCTTCCGTCTATTACGTGCCGTTAACCGAGAGCCTGCACTTTGCATAACCCGCCAAATGATCTGAATGTACAGGGGTACATGCATGTTACCGTCGACGAATTATTACAGTCAAATTATTATGTTACTTATTATGTTATATTGGCTACACTATCGCATTGGGTTAACCTGTTAGGATAGTGGTAGAGAAGTATAAATAAATATTTAAGCACAGTTTAAAAAAATTGTAAAAGGATATTTGTGTGCTAAAGGTTATTTAATAATACAGTAAATGACTTCATTGATAGCACACCTTAGCAATGATGTGATCATATTATTATAGGATCACATCATTGCCAAGATATTTTAAGATTCAAATTATAAAAATGGCAACGTATTTTTTTTTTTTAAAAGTGAGTTTCTTTCTCCTGTTCTTTTCAGAACTGTGGCGTTTTTTACCGAACAGGTAATGGAATCAAACGTCAAAAAGTGATTGTAAACCAATCCAATTTTGCTCCAATTTTGTAAACCAATCCAATATTTAAATATTATGACTGACTGTGTAGGTTATTTATTAATTTACTAATAAGTTATTTAAAAAGAAAGTGTTAATATTGACTTCAAATAAATCCAATAATGACTTCAACACACAATTCATCTTTGATTTAAAAAGTTCAAACTAAGAATGAATTATTATTATTTATTTAAGTGGGACCACACATGTGTTAAATACATACAACAAAAAGTGACATAAAAATTGGTTGACAACTGACTTAGATATCTTAAGTCGATAAAAATCTTAACCGCTTGAAAAAAATTAGGCAAAATTACTTAAAATATTTACGTAAAATATTTATTATAAAGAAAACGTAATGTACTAATCTATGAAGTATATGATAAAGTTTTATAGTGGAAACTTAAAATACATAGTCGGTTCTAAAAAAGTTTAATAATATGATCGCTTCGTTACTGAATACAAAAGTGTGTGGTTTCCGATCAATTTACTTCTTACACAACATCGATTGAAGAATTAAGAATCCGTAAAAAGAATCAATAAGACTTCAATCTTTGAATGAGATTTGGTTTAATGCTTCTTAAACAATGATTTATTTATTTTCCAACCTAGTGATCAAAAATTGCATACAGGAGGTTTGTTATTCAGCGGTACTGCATCTTTTTTTACATTTCTGGAATGTGATATTTACGATTTAACAAATTACTTGTTCCATATTATCAGGACAAAGACAAACAACGAACATTTAGATAAATCTAACTTTATATGCTTACGTCAAATGTCATTTAAAAATGTTTCGGCCGTTGTATTTGACCTCAATCTGAACTAAATTAAAAAAAAAATAAACACAAACAATGCTATCTGACGAAACGTACGATATTGAGCAGTTTTTAACCTAGAGCTTTTTCTGTTATAATTAAAGAAGCGGTCAAACGAGTCGTGGCCGGCGCGTCACGGCGTACTCGTAATAGAGATACGCCCTGTGGCTCAGCGCTCAGCTCTACGCCTGTGCGCCTCACACGACATGCTCGCGTTTGGAAAACAAAAGATCCCCGCCGAAGATCCTTTACGCACTCACGTAAGAAAAGTACGACTGAAAAGCTCACATCACTGATCTCCCGTAATTCGATACACTTCAGTGACTCACCAGGCGAGGCGGATACGACCTATGACACGAGAACGGTTGAGAGCGAATGGCGAAACGCAAGAGCACAGATACGCGGGCGACGTGTTCACCACTGAGGAAATGTAGAGCTTTCGGAATTGGCGCCGAACGAGCGTACGGCCTCTCACAACAACATACACCAATGGACGCAGCCCGGCTGCTCACCTTGCAGCTTCTTCTCCGTCTCCCAAAACTTCTGCAGCTCGGTGAAGTACTTGTCGAGAATGAACACCTTGGACAGGCCGAGCGTGGCCATGGCGGGCGGCACGCTCGCATCACACTCGGCGGCCGCGCCGCTCTTAGCCGATAGCGGCGACCACTCACGCGCGCGTCCTTTCGCGTACTGCGGTGCCACCGCTTCCGCTTGCACCCCCCTCCCCACACTCTTGCCCACGCCCCGCGCCCCAACACCATCAAAACCAGCGGCCGCCTCGAGTGACACCTACTTTGGGCTAGACTTGCCACGACCCCAGCGAAGCGAACTCCCGAACCCACTGATTGTAAAAGCACACCTAAAGACACCATTACTAAGGATAAAATAACCGTGGACTGATGTGTGTATTTTGAGCGCCGACAAAATATTCCTTTGTTGTCAGAACAACATTGCATGTACAATGTCGAAGGAAGTGGCTAGTACGGTCGGTCAGCACGGACCCTAGGGAGAAAAGTTCAATCTTACATTGAAGTTCTCGTACATCCATGCAGGTCACTTTTGAGAGGCGACGCTAAAGGTTCATTTCATGCATTTAAGCGGATAATGTGCGCGGGCGCGGCAGGTGGGGCGGTCGAGGGGTGCGGGCGGGAAACAGGTTTGTTTGTTTGTAAGCTCGCCGAAAGCTGTGCCACCCGCCGCCGCCCGCCGCGGCCCTCGCCTAATGCCTCACACCGTTACTAGCCGGTTGCTAGATATCCCAGCAAGAACAGGAAAGACCTTAAATTCGATCAAATAATTGTACTTATTTCTACATTACACCGCCAAGTGATTACCAATTTACATCATATTATGGTTGGTGATTTGGGTCAGAAGAGACTAATGGGCAGAATTAAAACAAAAGGCCATATAAAGAAAAAAAACAAAGAGAAAACTGCTTTCTTTTAATTGCTACTGTTTGTGCATGAAAAATCACATATTTTTTTATGAACTTAAGTTGTTGGACTAGAAAGGCAGTTACAAAGACGTTTAATCTACAAATTGACACCCCCAATAAAACATTAGAAAACACAGTTATTTATTATTTGTAAACGTCAAAACGAATTCATACAATTCTAACCAATCACAACATGAGATTTTCTAATAATTTTTTCCGTCTAAAATACTTGTCATTAAATTGATATGAAATAAAAAAAAAACGTTTGACTCAAAAAACTACCGCAAAACGAACAAGAGTATCGTTCTAAAAAAAATAATTTTAAATGACATGCAAATTCCATATGCCAACTATACACCGCGCGTCTAGTTCACACATTAGAGTTATTAGATTTTTCCAATTTATACTTAATGAAAATATTTCCTAATCGATAATTCAAATAACTTAATTTTAAAAAAAAAAGAATATTTTTTAAAAATTAAGTTATTTGAATTATCTTTTTATACAGGTTTAATACGCAAATCGTAGAATACACATACTTTTATTGCAAATAACCTTACTAATATGTAATTCCAAAACTGTGTTTGTTGGTATATCCGCTTTTTAGTCGAATGAATCTCTATAATTGTTTATACGGGAAAAAATTAAAAACACCAGGAAAGTGAAAAAAGACCTACTAATATTCGCATAAATCGATAATTTATAAAAGAAGCCGTATTTTTATAATTATTATTAAAATAAAATAACATCAAATAAAATATTGTATTAC
>DWHO01001158.1:0-16356 GCA_018247575.1 Eurytides lysithous rurik
TTGCTCTTATTAAGTGGCAGTAGGAAAATTTTTCAAACACTATGATTTCAAAGGCTTCTAATAATTAACTTACTATTTAGGGGAAAGATTTCTTCAAATGATAAATGAAACTCTTCTGCTAAAATTTTTCTTTTTTCACCAATGCTTGAACCATGTTCCATCTTGGCTACACAAGTTTTTTTCTCAAAATCCACACTTTTTACTACAGCTAAATGCCATAAATGGTATTTTTCTGTTGCTTTTTTTGCCACTGTAACATTCTTTAAAACATGTTTATATAAAAGCAGGCCAGCCTCAAAATAAAAACCACAAATTTTCTCTTTTCATGAACACTTCTTACTTCATGGTCTGGTGGTTTCAACTTGAACAATATTCTACTTCCAACTTTTATCATCTCAAAATTAGGTTCTATAGCTTCTTTTAAGCTCGACAATTGTACTATTGATCCATGAGAATATCTAGAAAAATAATTATAATAATTTGCTATTTACATACATGAAATTAAAAATACTTTCCATCTGCTTATTAGAAAATTATATAAATATATATAGGTATCACATACTTAATGCTTGTTAGATAATGTATACACAGTGTATAGATCAAAGCATAATTATTATAAAAATTACTATTTTAATATAATATATAGATAGTAATTAATTTTTACTTTAAAATTTTTTTTTTTTAATAATAAACTAACCTACAATTTTCATCTGTAAATTTACATTCACCATCTAAAAAAAATGGACAAGGGAGCATTTCTGCATGTGTAGGGTGGGTAAATAAAACTCGGACCTGAAAAAAATAACATTTTTTAGTACCCATATTACTTAACAAATTGTCAGTTATTTATGGGGGTATTTTGGGGTGTAAGTATTTCTCTTCTACATAAGTAGTTAGCATTATTTATTATATATTATATTAGACCAGCATTATAAAACATATATAAATATTATACCTGTAGGTCACTAAACTGATCATCATTTTGACGTGGCTCAACGCTACTAACCATGGCATTGTGGAGGCTTGGTTGTCCACCCCATTTATGAGTGTGATAGACTGCACATTTCATACCCAATAATGTAGATAATTCATCCTTAAATACCATTAAAAAATAATTTATTACCACTTCTTAGGAATTCAAAGTGTTTAAAAAAAAAAATTATTGAATTTATAGGACAAAACATCTAAAGTATAGAAAAAAAAAATGCTAATAAAATAGTCTTTGGAATGTCATAAAAGGTAATTAATTCAGTGGTAGTTTTTAGTCATAACCAATTGCAATAAATTAAATTATTATAGCACTGAATTATTGTTACAATTATATGAGTTTTATAAAAAAAAATAAGAAATTTTATGTATAAGTAAGTATCACAAACTATCAATTTACCTCTATATCACTATTTCCATCCTCACTTTGCGTTTGCACTATATTATTATCTTGTTTTATGTTGCTTTGGTTGTTTTCTGCATCATATGCTCCTGTTTCAGACATTTCTTGCTGATGAAAGCAATATTGTCATTAAAAGTGCTTACAACTTTTAGCAGTAGGTTGGCAGTTAGCTAATTACTAGGCTTAAGTAGCAGATAAATTTTTAAACCATATATATATATATATTCTTTTTATTTGTTTTTTGTTGCAAAAACTTTAGTTTTTATACTTTTAAAACTGTGACAATCATTTATAGTTAAGACATAGAAATTATAGCTATAAATTGATTTTATACAATCAAACTCTTTGTTACTTATTGTTATTGATAATCAAAGTTTTTGTTTACTCACTAGACCAGATAAAAAGGAATCTTTTCAACCCATATCCTAGTTTTCCAAAGGCGATTCAAGACATAGTTCAAGGAATTGAACTAAAGAGCAAGATTAGGTTTCCAGCATTGAAAATATATTTAAAAGGAATATCACAGCTGATCAGTTTATTTGCCTTGATCATACTTTTAGAAACCAGATATTTTTGTGGAAAATAAAATACATTTTTGAGAATAAGTTTTTTAACTTAACATTATTCTCGAAACCTTCAATTATATTATATGTGTATAAGCATCAATATAATGAATATGTTATGTTTACCATGAATAATGCATACTCTTCATCAAGCTGACTTGTCTGGGATGATTCATTGTTCTGGAGATTTGTTATGTTTAAGTCATTCTGTTTTGCATCCAAACTCTCTTTAGTAAGTTGGATCAATTGTTGCATCTCGGATTGCAGAGTGAGTAGTGATTCTCGTTCAATATCATCTCGAGTTACAGCAAGAGCGTTATTCACCAACTGTAACTATAATGAACAAGGGTAAAATCCTACACTAATACAACTAAAGAGAGTATTGTTGCGTCAAAATAAATACTGCTTACACTTACTTGTTCATTGTATTGTGTAATAGAACTTTTAAGATCTTCCATTTTACTAAGTAATTAACTTATGATAATTATAAAAACCTAAACCTTTACTGACCAAGTTTCAGCTAACCATTTTGTCTGTTTAATTAAAATCACAGCAAGTTAATTACAACGTTATACTCACAGCAATATACGACAATTGACATTTGTATCCTAACAATTGTATCCTGTGTTGCTATAATTATCCCGAAAATGTTGTTCACTCTATTGTTCAAAAACTAGATACACTATCCAAATAAACAAAAAGCTTTATGAAGATCGAGAGAAAAGTAGAATATTTAAGGTTTAAGTATAATTATTAACACACCCGCATCAAAACAGCTTTTACCCTAAAGGACGATCATTTTTTAACCAATTTCAAAATGGAGGAGGTTCTCAATTCGACCGTATTTTTTTGTGTATTATCTCATAACTTTTTACTGGGTGTACCGATTTTGGTGATTCTTATTGTATTTGTAATTTGGTGCTTGTCGTGTGGTCCCATATAAACTTTAGCGAGATTTGACGAGTAGTTTTTGAGCCCCTAATTATGCGTATTTTGTAAACGGTATATCGTTAAGCTTCCTCAGAAATTTCATGCTGATTCCACTTGGAGTACAAAGTGGAACATGTGCTTAAAACTAAATACGATTTATATGATGTCAGTTAATACATTTATAAAAAAAATTGAAATTATATATATATAAGGGAGGCAACTGCTCTTAACAATAGAGTGCCACACAGACCTTGCGCTGCACACGACACCTACAGATTTAAGATATATCTGCCTTGCAATTATACTAAACAAAAAAATTAAACATTGCCTTTCAAATGAGAACATAATAGTGCTCACACTTTTCTGCTTAGTGATTTAATAACAATTCAATGCAATGGCGCTACCCCACCTCTTTTATTTATTTCAAGTTACTGGCACTGAAATGATGCACATTTAAAAAGATAGCTAACTTGAAAATGTTATGAGAATCTGATCACTGAAACAGAAAACGTTTTATAAACATAAAGGGAAGAGACCCCTTTACCATATAGCAATGCTTATAAATCATTCGAGATTTTTTTACGAACTGAGGAGAGTCATCCAAAGAAAGTATCCTTGTTTTTAAGCATATTGCAATACATAGGTACTTTTATAGGCCAATTTCTTCGTAAAAACTGTTTATGTAAGAGCGCATTTATCCAAAATTTATATCAGACACTGAGATCTGTTTCCTTTGATTGGTATATAGATAAGTTTTTAAGTACACATAATCAATATTCATTTTCTTTTAAGGCAATTGCTTTTTACATTTGCGAAGAAAACATTCAAAGATTATACTTTTTTTATATATTATGATTAATCTTCAATTGTTTATTCTAGCACATACAAAAAATCTTTCTTATGTTTAAAATTACTTCTTTATTTTTACTACACTACAGTAAAAATAATAGTACTTTATGAAAACCATTGGACATATATATTTAAATTATTGACTAGGGTGAATGAAAAAATTACAGTACAGCTGAATTAGCAACAATTCTTATAATTTAAAATACTGTTAAGTGTCTTTTATTGCTTTCAATGTTTCCTTTTTAATAACATCAGCAACTATAGACTTGATAACAGCCCCCTCATAGTGCTCATTATCAGTAAAATGGGCAGACAAACTGTGGAATGTTTCATTCATTATAGACTTGAGTTTATTTTTAACATCAATAACATTAGGTACTGTACTTTCATTTTTTTTTGATATGGTTAAAATTTCTTCATTTTTTGAATTAAGCTCTTGTTTTAAGGTATTTACCTCTTTTGTGTAATTATTGCATTTCTTTTCAAATTCACTACAAAAATTTTCATACTTTTCATGCAAATTTTCAATATCAAGTTTTAGTTTAGAGTTTTCTCTAATCTTTTCTTCAATATTCTTACTAAGTTCTTGAATTTTATTTGTATAAGTGTCCCTCTCACTTATATTATCAGTAATATGTTCTTTCGGTTTAATTGTCTTAGAGATAATGTTGTAATCAATACCTTTTGAATCTAAGAAGTTTTCATAACATTTTATTTTGTTTTCGTATTCATCCAACAGCTTTTGCACAAGATTATTTTGAAAATGATTGGCACAGCTTTTAATTTCTGAATCACCTTGCACTCTTTCTAATATTTTATCCATTTTATCTGATAACCTATTTATATTGATTCTCAACTCACTATTACTAATTCTTTGTTCAGACATAAACATATTTAACTCATTTGAGGTGTTAATATTAGGGTTGGTTATAATGTTTGTACTTTTTATGGGTACAATTTGTTGTTCACTTAATAGAATATCATCATAAAGTTTCATAATGGAAGTGTTTCTTTTTAAATTTATGTTTGTGTAATCATTGGAATGAAGATCTACTTTTTCCATCAAATTCTTTCTCACATTACTTTTTTGTGGTTTATGTCTAATTACTTTCTGAGCACTTTCATCTGAATCTGACGATTCATCAGATTTGGTTAAGGGGACAGATTGTGTTGGAAGTACAGAATGACCCATTATAGCCATTCTTTTTAATATTGAATCTTTAGTTTTCTTATACACTGAAGAATCAGTATCACTTTCTTTGTCATCTTTAGACATTTCAGCAGATGTAAGTAGTTTTTCAGATGTTTCAAAACTTTTTTCAAAAGGTTCCTTTTCTTTAGAATCTTTTACTTGAACACTTAATGTTTTCAATTCTGCTATGAATTTAGAAAATTCTACCTGTGTCCCATAGATACTCCAATATCTTTTTTGATTGTCGTAATAAGATAAATTTGAGTTTTCTTTTGTGATTACTTCTAATTGTGGTGAAACCAAGGTACAAGATAGAGTTGCTTTATTTGTATCATACAAAAGGATGTTATGTTGACTACTCTTTAAAGTTTTTAAGATAGCAGCACCTAATTTTCCTCTAGAAACATATGCATTATTTAACCTGTAATAAAATTTTATATTTTAGTGGGAATAGGTGTAAAGACAACTAAGTTTGATAGAAAAAAAAATCTGTCCATCTTAACAGCACTGTACCACTCAGTATTTAGATCTATTGTGTTTGAAACCATGATACATCATTCATCTACTGTTAATGTAAGTTGATCGATCCTCCAGATATAAGATGATCTCTCTCTATTCCTAGTAATCTTTCTGGAAGCAGGTTCTGTATAGTACTATGTTTTTATGAGCAGCTTACCATCAGCTGCACAACTTTTTATTTCGTCACTTTCTCTTCTAAATAAAGGATACATAATACATTCATGAAAACATTTTTTCATTAATTTTCCATTTACTCTAATTATAAAAATTGTGGTACCAACAAATGTTGTATATCCCAAGAATATAAAATACTGCCATTCATAATTCTATTTACCATTCATATCCATAGACAGGACACGCATAAACAATATTTGTTGCTTTTGCCTCTTCTTCCTTAGCACTCAGATTTTGTAATGGTGTTGGAACATATTTTAATGACGTATTTTCGTTTTCTTCAATTTTAGTTTCACTGCCAAATATTTTTGCTAAGGATGTGCTGAAATACGTGACATATATTCATATTAGATAAATACAACAAGAAAAGTATATCTATAAAATTTTTAATATAAACTATTAACCTCGCCACAGGTGTAAAATAGTCAATATCAACTTCATCAGCTTCCAACATTTTACTATTGTAAATATACGTAATATACTACTTTTTTAATTATCACTTGCAATTGCAATGCATAATATGAATAAAAGATTACAATAACGTTAAGTTACGTTTTGTTTTAAGTTAAGTTTTGTTTACTACTGCCAATGCCAATTGCCAACTACGGATGAACGATACGAGTAAATTAGGAGTGCACGATATATATCGATATTTGATAAAATATCAATATATGTACGCAATATATCGCTTCAATCCGATATTATCGAATCATCATGTATTGATATGCATAATCGATATATTTCATCCGATATATCACATATCATACCAATTATTGTGAAAAATTAAAAGCACATTCAATTCTTTTTTTATACCGATTCCGGTAGGATGGATGGTAAAAATAGATGCATAACCCCGAATTATTGAAAATCTAGCTTTTGCAGTAACATAACGCAATGACACGTATTACAATTCTCCGCGAGGGCAGCTTTAGTAGTAAAAATATATAATCTATGTAGCGTGTCTGTGGTCTCTAGCTTGTTGCTTCGTTCTCAGTACAAATAACCTGTTTTTACTCCTATTAATATAATCTGATATTTAATATTGTAAGAGTAGTTAAATACAAACAAATTTCTTACGATATATCGAAAATATCGATGCATTTGTAAGATATATTGTAAAGTATCGATACCACAATATGATATATACGAAAAAAATATCGATTTTTTTTTACATGAATATCCCTAGAGGAAATAGAAGTACTTACTCGATACTTTTCTTTCGATACCAAGTACTTTTGGTATCGATACTTTACAATCGAGTACCAAGTAGGTACCGGTCAAAAGTACTCGTATCAATAATATTTTATTGTGTTAAAAAAAGGGCTGGTGTGGTTTAACCAATTATTTATATCGATCCAACATTTTGAACTCTTCTTTTATCAGCAGCTATATTTAACTTCTCTATTGAGAAGTTTTGGACGCAACCACGTTTTGCGCAGTTGGTAGGCTTGTTTGTGTTTATATAGAGAGAGAGAAAACTCTAACCAGTCATCGGTTATTTTTTAATTCATTATTCGTTTTGTACTTAATAGTTGCAATACTTCCAATTGCTTATGCAGCATTTAAAAAGCCATTCCGATTGTATTGCACCTTATAATAACAACATTTCAATATAAGCATACCTATTCAAATCTAATCTACAACATTATATTAATTAATACTTTGGCACAAGTGCAAGACGTTAAATTAAAGAAGTAAACTGCACATTGGCGTTATTGAAGATAAATAAATTTCAATAATTTCAGAATAAATAAGGAAACTAGAGGTGACATGAAACTAGAGTGTCTGCGGTGGACAGTAGTCTAAACAATAAAATAACCTCCAATTACCCCGGAGCCTCGCCGTCTCAATACTTCAGTCTGATCTGCATCTAATAATCTATTTTTGAAAGAATGGCGTCACAATAAGTAAAAAGTTTTATAAATATTTTTAATGGAAATTACATAACAATTTGAACCGCTAATACTTCATCACAACCCGAAACCATCACAAAAACAGTTTATAATCGATACCGTATCGAGTAAAATATCGATACTTTGGTGGTATCGTTCCATCCCTATTGCCAACCAATCCGGGTGACATTTGACTGTCTGTGTTACTCTCTAATAAATATTTATGAGAATTTGAATGTCTGAAAAATGCATAAATTTATAATAAATTGTAAATTTTATAAATAACATTTGATGAACTATACAGGAAAAAAATTCTCAATCTTGTAATAGTAAATATTAAACGTGTAATAATAAATAATCGACTTTAAATTATACTATCTCAGGATTGGGTAAGCGGTCTGTAA
This sequence comes from Eurytides lysithous rurik, assembly GCA_018247575.1. NCBI lineage: Eukaryota > Metazoa > Arthropoda > Insecta > Lepidoptera > Papilionidae > Eurytides > Eurytides lysithous. The sequence goes on from DWHO01001158.1 coordinate 7,914, forward strand.
CTGCGACGGCCGACTGTATAAAACTAATGAGTAAGATATAGGGTAAAAAGAGCGTTGTTGTGGAGTAGTTCATTTTTTAGAATGTCGTTTTTGTAAATAAAAAGTGGATCAGAGAGAGAAAAATCTCATTTTGAGAAGTCGACTCGATTCGAATAGTAGAACCCTGTGATTTAATGACGTAAATGAGGGCGTTACAAATAGTAGTTCTACCACTAAGCGGTAAAGAGCAAACACTTTTGTGTTCTGCTGTAAAGGGCAATATTTTGGTATAGATCTTATCTTTTATCTCCAGGGGACGAGCGCAGCGTAGAGCCAAACGGTTTTGAGCTCGTGTATTTATTATATCTTCATTTTGTAGTCTTATATACACGCATATCGCGTACCATCAGGCGTCAGACTCTCGTTTCGCTAATTAATATCTTAAAAAATCTCTCTATTACTTTAAGTATTAAACAGCTGTAAAAAATATACGTTGTGCTCAATTTTGTCGGATTGTGGGAGTAGATTGCACTGTGCCAAGTATGGTACGTTTTATTGGTATGGGGAGGAGGCTAAATAAAGCCTTTCAGAAAATGTTCCAGGCGAAAGCAGTATTATTGTGGAGGGATGAAATTAGTCGTTTTCCTGTAAACGCTTCCTCAAGGAACTAAAGAGGCTAAGCGGGCGAAAGCTAGTGAGGAGCTTCTTGGATTTATTCAGTTTTGAAAGGTCGATATGTCTGGCGTCTTCGTCTAGGATAAGATCTAGGAAGGCAGCTAAAGAGAATCACATTATTAGAGTCTGAAAGTTTTTTAAGCATCTTGTATTATATTTTTAATTGTTATTATTAATATGTCATTCCTTACACTTCTGCACCGTACATTACGTTACGTTACGTCACTTTACCATTATCAATCAATGTCATTTAAGTCAACCAAACTTACAGGGCTAGTTTAATGTACAGTTTTTATCTCTTCTTCGACAGTCTTCAGTAAACCTGTAATTACAAATTTTGTTCTACAGTATTGATTTTTGATAACAAACCATATTGCAGTGTGGATACGTAATAATTTCGAATAAAACAAATTCAACAATGCCTGATTCCTACACGTGCATTACTTGCCAGGTTTTGTTTAAATCAGCTGAGCTACAGCGTGAACATTATAAATTGGATTGGCATAGGTATAATTTAAAAAGAAAAGTAGCCTCTATTCCTCCAGTTACTTTAGAAGAGTTCGAGCAACGCGCCAAAGAACACCGTGAATTATCGGAAATTGTTCGAGATGAATCAGTCTATTGCAAATGTTGTTCTAAGTTGTTCAACACAAAGAATGCTTACGGAAACCACCTCAATAGTAAAAAGCATAAACAGGCTGAAGAGAAAAACCTTGTGAGTGTAAAAAAGGATGAAGAATTTAGTAGTCACTCTGATACTGAGAGCTTTGAAAAAGTAGAGGCTGTTGATAAACTTGAACCAACAAATAGTGGACCTGAAAAATTTGTTGTTGTCAATTCAAATGATTCAGGTGATGAAGATATTGAAACTGATTCAGATATTGAGGAAGTATGTATAACTCCATTTGATTTATTTGTATGAGTTCTTGTATGAGTAATAATTGAAGATATTATGCAATACTAAATGTAAAAAAAACATGTCTCACTATGGGTAGAAATAATACATTTGATAGTGAATAGTAAATATGGTAGAAGCATAATGTTATACTAGACAGATATATGCTGTACCAGAGCTTCCTCATTTACTAGACAAATTCATGAATAAAAGACTATTGGAGAAAACTATATTTAACCAGAACTTATTTATTTTCAGCTTGATTCTGATGAGTGGGATGAGTGTCGTATAAAAGAAAGTGATTCATTGATTGAGCCACGAGACTGTCTGTTTTGTACTCATCATAGTAAAACAATGGTTAAAAACTTAAAGCACATGTCTAAAGAACATTCTTTCTTCATTCCTGATGTAGAATATTGTGTTAATGTTAAAGGACTATTGTTGTATTTAGGTGAAAAGGTAATTATTAGTTGGCATTTTTAGAGATAATTATATATATTTTTTTAAAAGCGAATAAAGTCACTGTGTTTATAGTCACTGCTAAATAGATGATTTTGACTTGGGTTATGACACAGATTTAGAATACTTCTAGTTTACTTTTAAAATTAAGGATAGGAAATGAGATTTATAATCTTTGTCCAATGCTTTACAAGAATATTCACTTCATGTTGATACATGGTTTACTGGTTTTTAATAAGAAATTGTAATTAATTTCAATACAGTAAAAAGTTTCTCGCCGGCTCTTCTCAACAGAACTGCATTCCGAGCCGGTAGTAGCTTTCTCACGAACAATATGTAAAAATGACGATTCAAAAGTGCTTGTAACGGCCTATTTGAAAAAATAGGCCGTTACAAGCACTTTACAAATTTTGTGAAAAAAGTATCAAAACATCGGCACAAGTGTAGCAAGATACCATTCCTGAGAACGTAGTTAAGCCCCTTAACAACACCATGTTCAATGACCAAGAATGGTCCTTTCAGCAAGACTCGACGCTGGGTCTTAAAGCTCGATCCACCCAATTTTGTTTAGAAACGACCGTTCCGAACTTCATCAGAGCTGGAGACTGGCCGTCATCTAGCCCTGATGTTAATCCACTGGATTATGATTTATGGTCAGTTTTAGAGAGGAAGGCTTGCTCTAAACGTCATGATAGTTTGGAGTCCCTAAAACAATCCATACGATTGGCAGTGAAGAATTTTCCTATAGAAAGAGTGCATGTTGCTATTGATAACCGGCCTCAACGTTTAAAGTACTGTATTGCAGCCAATAGAGACGACTTCGGATAAGATTTTAATAGTTTACATTAATGTATTAAACTAATACACTGTAAAAGTAATAAATGTTACGTACAATAAAAAAAAATCTTTTTCATTGTAACAATATTTATGGAAAGACTAAGTACTTAACGGCGATGTACGCGATGTCGCGACTATTATTATAATTAACACTACTTAATACCCGATTAATGTATTTTTTATTTTTCTTCAGTGTGACGTTATATACAAATATTTAATTTAAATAAGGAATATTATATTTTGACTATGACAATAATTTATTTATATAATAGTCAATATAATAAGGCGAAATATGGACGAATATGACCTCTTTTTTGTCTTTTACTTATAATATTTCTGCAAATAAAGATGATTCGATTAATATTCATTTAGCATATTGCATATACCAATCTCGTGGGAGAATAACCAATAGAATTATCTCCGTTTATTTTAATTCCCATTTGTAAAGTTTTACATTGAAGCATATTTAATAAATTGTTTCTCAAAACCCTGTGATCTTTACCGCCTCTACTGAGCTGAATTGTATTTCGCATCGGTGGTACCCGTCTAGCGGATTAACTACTATACTCACTGTAAAAATATATAATAGGGGCCCACAAATGTCCACATATAAATAAAATATGTTTTGATTTATGTGTTTTATACCCAATTGCTGTAAATGAACTTATAATTGACGTGAATCACTATCAGATTAAAAAAAGGCCCAAACAATATATTAAAGTGAGCTGTAAATCTCAAAGCTTCGTAATAAATTTCTGTGCCCATTTTCATATGGTGGTAATAAACTTATGACGATATCAACCTGAGCTGGATCAACATGACGTACATTTATATTTATTTATTAAGAAAAAGTTACATTGGTCATTTTAGAAATCAAAATAGGCAATTTGAAATAAAGTCCAAATGCTTGAAAATCCGTCCATTGGTTTAAGCTATTGATATTTTCAGAATTTATACACTAAATATAGATATTATACACTAAAAATATGTAATAAAAATTAAAAATATACATATTGAATCAAGTATAATTCAGGTAGGTAAGTTAAAAGTTAAATGACGTAAACATAGCGTCCATCGCGTCACTGTTAATGCAAACCAGAACGTATCACGTCCATCATATAGGGCTGTTTCGCACTAAAGCTTCCGATGAAGCTTTATAGAGCCGCATTGGCTAAAGCATCAACGTCAGTAATTACAAGATCTAATATCATTCTTACACTAATCTTTATAAATAAAAGTTATGTATCGTTTGTTTTTTTGTTTGTCTATCATCTGCATATTCCTTAACCTTAACCTTTATTCGATTATGACGAAACTTTGGTGACTTATTCTGCATAGGCCTGCGATGATTTCCGGTTCCAAAAAATGTTTTTTCTATCATTAATATTCATATAAAAAAGTAGAAAAATATTTGTCTTAGAAACGTTCTATAAGCGGTTAACTTTTTTTAAGTGACATTAAGACGCATGGCAGGTATATTTTCATTATATATGCATATTTTATCATTGAGTACATGCGACCGAATAATTTATTTTTAAATTTGAACGTTGCAGGAATTATGTGCTCATTAAGATTTATAAATTTTACTCCTTAGTAAAGTAAGGCAAGCCGGGCTTTGGGGCTTGTATGGTAGTACAGCCCCTGCATGCAACATAGATTTTTAGTAGCTGAGATTCAATTGAGCCCTCGTTTCATCGGGTAGTTGTAATGAATGCTGCCCCCGGTGTCCATGATTACATCGAACAAACACGTAAGCAAACATAATTGAGAGTAAAATGTCTGTATTGATCATAATATTTTTTACATACAGCCTCCCTTAGCCATTCCTTATCGATAAAACGCATTGCAATGTTTAATCACTGATATATCTTAGATATCTCTATGCCCAATTTATCACTGGGGATAATACCCTTCAAATCGGATACGCTAAGGGGCAATCTTTGATCCACTCCTGACGGAAAAACTACACCACAAAAGAGTACAATTTAACAGGTTCACTGTTAAAATTTAATGAGATATTTTAAATAAATTGTAAAATAATTACTTGAACATAACTTATTCTTATAAGATTAAAGAGAAATAACTTAACCTTAAGAAAATAAACGCGTCTTTACCCAATTAAATCTTTAAATTTGTATTAAAAAAAAATTCTGGTAGCCCTGGTATGAACAAATATCATGTTTACTTTTGAAAACCCGTGTCTATTTATGGTTACTTAAGGCATTCGAATTATTTGACGTCATATTGCGGTTTGAGCAGTTTTCGCGCAATGCTTGTAAATATACATATATGTATAAACGCGAACGTATAATAAGACATCCAGCAGGTTTTTCAAAAACTGTCATTGTTACTATTTTTAAAATCGGCCATACTTCAACCAAGGTCGATATAAATATAACCAAAAAATTGCGGAAGTCATTTTACAGTTGCAAAATTATTACATATATTTTTTTTTTGTGGAGTGGAAGACTGGCAAGCGGACCACCTGATGGTAAGCAACCACCGCTACATACAGACATTTGCAACATGGATGTTTAAAATGCGTTGCCGGGCGGTTTTTGGGAGGGGCAGGGAGGGGGAGAAGGGGAGAGGAAGAGGGATTAGCTACCGGCTGCCTCATTCACCGGTCGAAATGCGGAAGCCCAAACACTTCCACTATACGCCGATTTTCTGTGAGGGCGTGGTACTTTTCCGGTTCGATCCCGTCCATTATTCGGCAGCGGGAGCAGCTGTGTGGCTCTACCGCCATTTAACAATATAGAAAGCATTTGCGTCAGTTGTATTGCACCATGCTTTCTTAAGAGTAATAAATAAATCAAGTACAAATATATACCATATAATACAGACAGATTAATGAAAACCAAGGAGTTTGAAATGTTATTAAAGAATAAAACATTGAGTGACATTTTGTTGCACTATTCATGAGCGTGAACACACACACCAGAAGGTCATGAGAAACACAGCTTTATTTGTGGTAAGATTTTACTAAAACAACACTTATGTATAAAAGCCTCGCGTCATCAAACGCTTACGACTCGGCCCGACGCATACAATTAGATGACTTGTATGAATTACAGATAATTGATGTATGCAATACACCCTTGTAACACAATCTATTTCTATGTTACAATAAGGGCGGCGTTTTTTTTCTTTTAAAGAATAAAAGGAAAGTTCCAAGTTGTCACTATAGACAAGGAGCATACATATTGCCACATCAATAAATCTAATCAAACATAAATGTAAGGTAAAAAGGGTAAACATGATTAAGTAGCTGGAGTTATTTGTAAAAGACAATCCATTGTTTTTCTCCTCGCGTCTAGTTGAAAACAGTAAAATATTACTTTTGTTTTTTTAAAGTTTCTATCCAATTTCAATCTATTTTGATCGTAAATAAATAAATAATTTATTTCCTCACGGTAATTGTTTTTTTCTTTCAAAGTAATACGCATGTTTTCAATGCCAGTTCATTCTTCCATCATTTATTTAGTCGATGTAAAATATCTTATGCAAATCGATACAAATAAGGTAAGTTTTTTCCAACGTAATTATTATTTTATCTTTCAATATAAATTATGTGCGTCGGTGCATTGCAGGTGCAAGCTTCGACCATAACTTATAATTTTGTTGTGGCATTGTGCTTAAAATAAATTCCATTTCTTTTTTTTTATAAAAATTAATGCGAATTATTGATCAAAACATTAATAAATAAACTCGTTTCACGTAATCATTTTTATATTTAACGCATTTTAAGTACGAAAATGTTATATAATGTCCGTCATAAGCCGGTCTTAATTTCCCCCAGTTAAGTAAATTCCAACATAGGCATAGAGTGAAATATAAATTAGTATATTTAAAGTTCGTAGTGATTTTGAAGTCTACTTCAAGATGGTGCCTATTTTCATATTCGAAATAATACATATTATTGAGCAAATATGTCTTTTTCATACGATATATGATAGGTTTTTATGTTATACACACGCTATTGATAATTTCTTTTTAATTTTTTTTAAAATACTATATTTTATTTAAAAAAAACCCTTTTCAGGACTTCAACAAAAAAAAAATTGAAATATATTGTATTCGAGGGATAATATATTATTAATTTGAATAATTAGGGGTTACTTAGGGCTGTAAGTTTAGACTGAAGCTAATTTATCTATAATAACTATAGATGAATAAATACTTCTGTTCGTCGCCCAAATATTTGCCATGAGTGGGAATCGAACCTACTTTGTATTCAGGAGCACTGACCACTACACCGAAAGGCGAAGTAATTTTTAGTTTAATTACGGATTTTGTCGAATCATAATTTTGTATTAAATTCTTACCGCGTTTTGAATATCTTATACCGTTCGGTAACCATGAACTTATTTTATAGTGTAGAGGTACGAGTAGATTCTTTCAAAATGTGTCGTTGATTATATATTGAATGTATATTGATTTTAATATGTTGAATAAATCATCTGACTACGTTAATCGATCTAGATTTGTCAATAATAAATCGATGACGTAGTTTTATTAAATATGTACTTATCCCTGCAACTTTAGTTAATCTAAATAATATCTGTTGGAAATAATTTGTGCGATTTTTTAGATTAAAGCAGTACAGCTTTTATGTTATTGATACATATATGTTAATTTATATTTAATACTGTTACTTGGCCCAGTTTGAGATTTAACAAAAATACGTAAAACGTAATCTTAAAAGTAAACCTTGATTTCATTAAACGAATATGAAGGAGACTTCTAAAATAACTACAAACACACGAATGGGTTTTTTTATAGCAAGTGACGCAAATAAACGATGTCAGCGATGCGCCGCTGAGGAACTGGTTTCACGGAGGTTTTGTTGCTAACCGTTTTAAAAATATCGCTTCACTCTCCTCGAGTGAACGAACTCCAATCTAACCATCACAATGCATTCTCAGACTCTTTATGCATCAGTACTTATTCTAGACGTAGTATCATTTTAGTGTTACGATATTTCCAAACGGGGACGGCGAAACAGCTTTAGTTTCAGTAGTTTCAGGTCACGCGAGTTAAAGTCATCATATAGTCTTAGTTGATTCTATGCATTTCTCTGAAACTATTCTTTTTTTTGCTAGGAGCTAGCGACTCATCTGATGGTAAGCATACATTTTGCGAATGCGATCGAATGAATTTTGGGTAGAGGAGGCAATAAAAGGGAGGAGGAGATAGGAGAAGGGAGGAGCAGAGAGGGCGTGGGCCACCGTTTATCTCACTCACCAGACGAAACGCGGAACTACAAAAATTTCCACTTAACGTCGATTTTCTATAAGGTCGTGTACTTATTCGGCTCAAACCGGCCCATTCAGTTACGTACGTACATACGGTTTAATCGTTTTTTTTTTCGCTGAAATTGCAAACAATATTTCTATGTTTTGTTACAAGCGTACCTTACAATATCGGAAAAAGTTAGGTTTTAACAATTGGTTGAGTATTTAAAAAAATAAATAAACTGACAATGCTATATGATAAATGTCTTAGTATTGCTTAAATTTGGTCTTCACAATACAACTACGGTGGTAGAGCCACGCAGCTGTTCCCGCTGCTGAATGGGCCGGCTCGAACCGGATT
>DWHO01001159.1:0-16352 GCA_018247575.1 Eurytides lysithous rurik
GTGGTAGAATCATTAGACGTCAAAAAGCGATTGTAAACCAATCCAATTTTGAATAAAGTATTTTGACTTTGACTATAGACAAAAAAATTACACTAAAAGATACAGCCATAATCCAGTTTCTGAACGATAACTTGCTCGTCAACCCGTGACGTTCGCATATTAAATTCTAATTTCGAACATGTAACTCGATTTTCCCGCGCACAGCACCGTGACATTTGTCGCGTAACGCAGTCAATTGCGGCTCGTATTCACGCAACCGCTTTATTAACTTAGGGCTCGTAAAACCAACTTTCGTGGGGACAAATTGACTGTATTAAATTACGTTAACACATTTAAATCTGATGCGCCATGATTAATAATGACACTTAATAATGATGATAGGAAATAGTTGCAGTTCCTCCAAGCGGTACCAAAGTTTTGCCATCTATTCTTAACAAGCATTAACGTTTTATGGATTCTAGTAAAATATTGCCGGCCTAAGTCAAAAGTCAAAGTTTTTTTAATATGCTTTTTTTTAATATTGAAATAAAAGTCATTTGTAAAAGCAAGACACGCATTGCCGTATACTAACTCTACTACAATATCAAATTACTCAGTTCCGAAATAGAAAAAGACAAATCTACGGCTTATTATAAGGCAGACTTTTTTGTTTCATTCATACTTTTCCTATAAAATCATTTTATTTTCAAGTTAAGTACTTTTTCTTTACCGTGTCTTAATATTTTTTGTGGATTGGGCTGACAAACGAGCAAGAGCACCGCCACCCATGAACATTTGCATCGTTACAGAACTTGCAAATGTTAGCAGCCCTTAAGGCGCGGAATTCTTAAGAGAGGGAGGGAGGAGACGGGAGGGAGCAGAAAAGTGGAAGGGTGGAGGAAGAGGTAGGGTAGTGTAGGGAAGTGAGAGAAGGAGGAAGGGGAGGGGAAGATATTAGAAAGGCATAATATAAGGGCCTTTTTATAGCTTGAATCAAGAATCATGCTACTACTATATAACTAATACAATACTTGCTAAAAAATATTACTACGCCTCATGTTTCGACTTCCTTACTCGACTATTTGAAATCCTGCGTTCACTCCTTTTTCCTATTACCAACGTAATAATCTTACATAAATAACAAAAAGCTTACAATATTACGAATAAAATTACACACCGATTAAAGCAAAAACATTAATTAATAACGGCGCTCTGTATGCGAAAATATGTCGTTGAATTGTTTGTGCCGTTAATACTTTCAAATTTCATAACATATAATGTTTTTGAACGAAAGGAGGCAAAGCGCGGACGGTGTTATGTAATTGGGACGAATTACTAAAGCAAAGGCAGGAGAGCTTTTAAAATCTTATCTAAGATTTAAGGCGTTTCTTATTCAAGTGTTCACAAAAATGACAATATCTATTATCTTATGTAAAGAAGTATGTAACGTAGACGAATATGGTTATTGAGAAAAACTAACAAAACGAAGACTGCGCTGATGATTCCATGATGATGTAAAATAATTGTTTAGAGTTCAGATTTGATTGACAAATATAATTGCACACAAGTATATCCAGAAATACTCTTTTCTTTAGAAAACCTTTGCGGCACACAAATATTTTTACCTGGTGCAGGAGACGATTTTAAAATAATTGATTTATTAGTAATATTATTCAAACTTTGGACTAATTCAAGAATGTGCAGCGAGCTAAATATCCTTTCATGTTTTTAGCACTGACATATAAGTATTTGTAAACTTTAGGGGACACCTTTGGAAGTATAAAATGTCTGTAATCTTTAAAAGGTACTTTTGAGTCGATGATAAGGTTATGGATTTTTAACCACAAAACTATCGGCAACCTGCCTTAGGAAGGTGCTTAAGGTATTTTTTGGGAAGTGCTTCGGGTTTAATGGTAATTCCGATCCTGGAACTTATTGTTATATCTGTGTACATGATCACAGCCCAGGGAGAGGGCTTCTTCATTTATTTTTAATTTTTACTATTACAAATGTCCACTTAGTATTGTTTTGATCACAATTCTAACTCAACCTTATCCCTTTTTGTCGCTTGACTTTTCAATAGACATTTACACAGCTTTTGTCGGTGGTAGAGCCACGCAGCTGTTCCCGCTGCTGAATGGGCCGGCTCGAACCGGGTAAGTACCACGACCTCACAGAAAATCGGCGTAAAGTGGAAGTGTTTCTGCTTCTATGTTTCGTCCGGTGAGTGGGGTAGCCGGTGGCCCACTCCCTCCCCTCCTCTCACTCCCTTCCCTATCACTTTCTTCATTTCCTCCCCCTTCTGCTCCCTTTCTCCTCCATCCTCCTTCTCACTTCTCCTCCCTCCCTCTTTTACTCCTTGCTTATCGAGGTTAAGGACAACTGATTATTACATGCCTCGCAGACTCACTGAACTTATATTTCAGCGAAATTTCGTGATGGAGGGTGGCGCGATGGTGCTAGCGGATGGTGGTGTGGTGTGCATCGACGAGTTCGATAAAATGCGTGAGGACGATCGCGTCGCCATACACGAGGCTATGGAGCAACAGACTATTTCTATAGCTAAGGTACTCCCAACACAAACTTAGTAGTACTTATATGAATTGTCGACCAAGATAAAGACACAAATCAAACTTTAGTTTTCTTACAACTGTATATTTTTTTTATTGGACTGGCCCATTGGAGTAGTGGTTATTGGCCCTGACTACAAAGCCAAAGGTCGTGGGTTCGCTTCCCACTGCGAACAAATATTTATTGTGATGAGTAGAAGAAATCGCTCTGTATCTGGGTGTTAAATATCCATACAAGTATGCATTTAAAAAAAATTAAGTATGTCTATCAGTTGTATGGTTTCCATAGTACAGCCTCCGCCTAGTTTGGGATCTGATGGCCGTGTGTGAAATGTACCTTCATATAAAAAAAAACATTAACATGCAAAAACATTTTTTTTAAACTAGTCACAGTTGCTTCATGTCCATGCTTACACTTTAAACTCAATATAGAAGCATAATCTGATTTCAAATCCCAATACTAGAATCAGATAATTTGTTAATTTATATCCGAAATTGGACAGCATGTGGTATGAAAAAACAATTGTGTGGGAACTAGAATATGTCATGATTAAATAATATACTATTATCTCTTTATTGTATTTCATGTTTGGTAATTTATCTTGGCGTTTTTCAGGCTGGAATTACGACCACTTTAAATTCGCGTTGCTCAGTACTAGCGGCGGCGAATTCGGTGTTTGGCCGATGGGACGACACCAAAGCTGATGACAACATAGACTTTATGCCCACAATTCTTTCAAGATTTGACATGATATTCATTGTTAAGGACGAGCATGATCAGAACAGAGATATCGTAAGTGCTCCACAGTATTATTATAAAAACGCACCTGCACTACAGAGCCATGGTAGCTCAGTGTCCTGGCGCTCGCTTCCGCGCTCGAGCAACCTTTGTTCAAATACTGGTGAGGGCACCAATGAATTTGATAAATTGTAATTAACAATTTTGAATGCTGATTGGTTGGTGAAGGAAAGATATCATGAAGCATGCAAATTTAAGGAAAAAAAATTGTTCTTAAATATGTGAAGTCCGCCAATCCTTATTGGAGCCGCTTGGTAATCTATGGAGACCTGTGCTATGCCATATATAAGATAGAACTTACCACTATGGAATAATATCTCTGTGTAGCAGGATTTATACAATGAAATCACAAACTTGAAGTTCATAAATATTTGTTGACCACACAAATTCGCCAATAATTCAATCAACAAACAGTCCCATTACATATTATACCTTGTATTGCCGCCTAGCGAGTGCAGAGCCACACAGGGTTGGCAAATTTTTAACTACCTCAAAACATTCAATTTGCCATACCTTCTTAAATCTGTCACTTTATTAATGAGGAGGCATGTCGTTTATCAACGGGCGCTCGGTTTGCTCGTCCCATCATTAGATTCCATTAAAATGTCATGGATCTCATTAATGGTAGATCGTGAATTGAACGCAATTAAACAAGTCCGATATATATTACAGACGCTAGCGAAGCACATAATATCGGTGCACATGGGCGGCGACAGCGTGGAGCGTGAAGCTGCAAGCGGAGAACTGCCCCTGGGGCTACTGCGGCGCTACGGAGCCTACTGCAGGGCGCGCTGCGGTCCTCGTCTCTCTGCCGCAGCAGCTGAACGCCTGCAAGCTAGATACGTGCTCATGCGCACCGGCGCCTCGCAGCATGAGCGGCAGGCGGATAAACGTCTCTCCATACCCATAACTGTTCGGTAATTAACTCTGAATTTATTTATTTTTTTCAAAAATTTTCCTGCACCAGTTATTTTCACAAACATGACATAATGCAAACAAATACTAGAACCTATCGCTTGTGGAGCCATTTTAATAGAAGAATTTGACAATTCAGTAAGCAGTTTACAGCAAATACAACTATAACTAAATATCTTGGAATATTAACCGTCATGGTCTATTAGCATTGAACAGGAGGTGAAAGTAATCAAGAAAATCTTCACATCTCATTTTTTTTAATAGAGCTAAAATAAATTATTTCAAAGAAATTAAAAAAAGAATCATAAATTAATTCAATTATTTATGTTTCAAGATAAAATTTTGTGTGATTCACAAATATTTGTTTCTAGTCTGAGTATCTGAATAAAACAAATATTATTCTGTAGAGCAGGGAGTTTTTTTTTTTTAATAATAACCAATATTTGACATTTCGCTTACATAGTTATTATTTTTACATTATCAGCTAAAATTTATTACTTCTATAAAATTTTATTTTATAGACAACTGGAGGCCATCGTAAGGATTTCAGAGTCTCTCGCGAAAATGCAACTTCAACCATTCGCGACGGAAGCTCATGTTACTGAAGCTTTGCGCTTGTTCCAAGTATCAACACTGGATGCAGCTATGACCGGGAGTCTTGCAGGTACATCATTTTTTGACTGCACTTATCAATTGGCTTGCAAGTAAACTCAGTTCTGCAGCATTCGCGATCAATAAAATTAGATCTATCACAGATCTAGAAACAGCTTGCATAGTTTAATTTAGCTATTTCCATAGTAACATGGAAATAGCTAAAACTAAACTAACTACCTCAATATAACATGGCATACTACTGTGATTTAACGCAGCTGTCATAAATATGATTTTCGTTCTGGAAAACTAAACTATTCATGCTATCTATAAGCTTAGGGCAAGAGTGTCTTTAAGAGAAAAATTTAAGAATATTATCGTATTGACTGTTGATTCTCAATACATGTATGATAATGTTGTTTGAACACAAAAACTAATCATTTTCCCAGGAAAAAGAAGGAAACTTAGGTAAAACAAGTTTGTTTTACCTAAGACTTGTTTACAACAAATTGAGTTGTAATTCTTTTTATGGACAATATTATTATATTAATACTATTGATTGGTAAAGTAAAAAAAAAATTGTAAAGGATGTTGGTGTGCTAAAGGAAATAAAGTAAATGATTTCATCAAAAATAGCACACCTTGGGAATTGTCATCATATTTTTTTTTATAAGATAGTTAATGTCTGACTGAGTTTCTTTTGCCCATTTTTCGCAGGACTGAGGCATTTTTTTCCGAACAGATATTGAACAAAGAGTGGATTGTAAACTAAACCAATCCAATTGAAATAAAAATTTTAACTTTGACATTTACTTGTAATTTCTGATGCTTTTAATGCAGTTTCACAACATAATCACAAGAGAACTTGAGAAAACTTCTGACGACTTCTTTTTTGAAGCAAGTTAATTATGAAAAGTAAACATGTTCCGAAACGATGTTTACCAACAACGATTAATAAAAATAACGTCATAGTGGGTGGTAAATAAATTTCGTGTAATAATTTTACAGGATAATATGTAGAAAAAAAAACTCTTGTTTCCACATTTATATATTATCTGGTATAATGAATATAAACTTGTAAGTACTTATATATTTTAACACATTAGATCGAAAACAATAGATGAATCATAACATGGACCATCTCATCATTTATCCTCCCAGTTTGGCATTTAAATAAATCAAATAATTACAATAGAAAACTGCTTAATGTTCACCAAACCTCGTTCACACATAAAAGATGTACAAGCCAACACATAATTTTGCATTAATAGTAATAGTCACTTAATATTAAATATTTCAGGGGCCGAAGGTTTCACGACCGAAGAAGATCATGAAATGCTGTCGCGCATTGAAAAGCAATTAAAACGAAGGTTCGCAGTTGGCTCCCAAGTTTCTGAACAAACCATCATACAAGACTTCATCCGGCAAAAATATCCCGAAAGGGCTATACTTAAAGTTATACACACAATGATTAGACGAGGCGAATTACAACATAGGCTGCAAAGGAAAATGCTTTACAGACTATCATGAGAGTTTGCACTCATAAGATAACATTTTATAAGTTTAATGAATAAAGAACATTTTTTTAAATTTTGTTTATTACTTAATTAGCCAAGAGCAGTTAAAAAATTATAATAATTACTGACTAGCTTATTCTTGACATTAACTAAAGTATAGAATACAACGCAATGCTCAGAGCATGGTAAACATGTTTATAAGTCAGTTGTACTGACATAAAAGTTAAAGCTACTCGGTGGTCAATTACTTCAAGCGTATAATACTATTATCATTTTGCCAAGAAGCAGAAGGAGCTAAAAACTTAGGATGAGATTATATCTATATACCGACGTCAATTTTTTTCGCCAATCCCCCTTCTAAATATATAATGCTGCTAAGTTCATAATATGCATCAACATCGCTTATTGAAGATGCATTCATTTAACCTCTATAGATAAGAAGTAAGATAAACTTAGGTATAACAATATGTTTTATGACTTGCTTCAGCAAAAATAAATAAATTACTAGAGTATTTGGAGGTTGGTCTAAATTTGTTAATTATTCTGAGGCTTTATCTTCTAAGTTGGCAATTTTAAATGGATATTCGGGATGATTTTCTACGCCTTTCCAAAAGAGAAAATTAAATATACGCCCATCCTCACCCTTGTCTAACTTCTTTAGACAGTCCAACTCTTCTGGTTTTAATTCAAAGTCATATATATCTGTGTTTTCCTAGAAAGAAATTATCTTCTTAAAGTGATGGCTTAAAAATACCGCTATTTAACTAATTGATGAAGTAGCGATCACGACTTAATGATAAAAAAAATATATCTAATTTAAATATATATGTATGTATATATAGACCCTTTCACTTGGATTAGTCTGCTAAAACACTGGTGACGTAAACGTGAGAAATGATATCTTTGTTAAAATTATATTAGTTTAAATCGGTAAATTTTACTTTATTCCTAGCCTAGTAAACGCTTTTTATTAATATAAGCTTTAAATTTACAGATTAATGTATGAAGAACGTCGTAACACAGAACACAGAAGCTATAAACACAGCTCATTTACGATCGCAACATAATCAAACAATTATACTACACACCTTCAGTCTCTTCTCATTAGTGCTCTTTGGTATGACGACGATCTTTTGATTGACTAAGAAATTTAATAGAACTTGGGCTGATGTTTTGTTGTGCTTCTCGGCAATCCCTTTCACGTCCGGATGGCCTAACAAATCCGGAAAAGTGTCTGGGCTGAAAAGCGTTTATATAGCCGTAAACTTTTAGTAAAATATTTTTATTTATTTATTCTTTATTGTAACAAAACCTTAAGTAAGCGTTACAAAAGACGCAGTTAATGCCTATAAGCATTCTTTACCAGTCAACCCGGGGCGTAGTGAAAAAATTATGATAGAAAAAGAAAAATATAAGATTTAAAAAGTACATATTTAAATATAAATTTATATATAAATATACAATACACAAATATGTATATACACACTAAATATATAATATTAGTAATTGTCCGTAACCACGGTAACATCTGCCACACAAACTAAGTTTTAAACTTACTTAAGTTAAATTCACGGAATAAACGCCTTAACAAAGTCTTATTTGGGGCCCTACGGATATTATCATTCGCAAGTAGTGTGTAACCACGACAACAACATGGTGCCTGAACGGTGAAGGAATAACCATAATTAATAGAATGTATTTAAGAACACCACGTTATCCCGCACCATAAATCTCCTTGGACTATGACTTACGTAATATATATATATATAGGGTATATTTACCCTCTACCTAAATTCTTATACTAATATCTTCTTATTTCACACAGTGAATAGTAACTATGAAGAACTTACTTGTAATTATATTTGTTGACAAAGTGATCCTTTGCACCGGGGCTACCTAAAGGGGCGTACGCTGTCACCACTATGTTATTCTCGGTGCAAAACTTGCGGAGATCCATTTGCTGGAAATAAGTATGGAGCTCAACTTGCAACACTTGAGGCTTGAATGTAGCGTTCTTGATTATCCTTGTTAATTGAGCTTGATTGAAATTCGATAAGCCAAGATTGCGAATTCGACCTTCCTTTTGGCACTGTTCCATTGCCTATTTACAAAACAATATAATTTTTAATAGAACAATAGTATATATGTAGACAAAGACATAATATTTATTTACTTAAGGGCCACATAATAAAAATGTAGTGACTTTGGTGACGTGAAATGAGGGAACAAGTTAAACTCATCTTCTTACTATACTTCTATTCTCTCTTCTTATTACAAATCAAGAGTCTCTGCTTATTTTGGTATAACACACACTGAGTTTTTATACGCTATGTATGTATACCCAAGAAGCATCCCCAGCCCTAGCTTTTTTTGTTTACATAAACGAACATAATATAAGCTGCTACAATAACTGTTATTATAACATCTATACTAATAAATGAAGGCCGCAAGGACTGGTTTTAAACATTTAAACTAAACAAACCACGATTCCGTATGGAATTGGGCATTTCCCCCTTTGGTTCCCTTTTTTTATAAAATTTCTCCCGAACAAAATCCTAAGAACTCTGAATAAGAAATTTAAATTAAAACGCCATGGATACCATAGAAAATCTTACGTTTTATGCAGAGTAATTGATAGAAAAATGAAAACAATAGAATGTGTCTGGGAAAGACAATACAGCATAAATGAATAACGTGTTAAGAGACCATGGAGCCAAGAAACAACGGCGCAAACTGATGACCATGGTCTGTTGACGTCCACAAAAGACACTCAGGTAATGCAGGTGTGAGCAATTAAGGAGTGGGCATCCTGCTACCTCATTCAATGGACAAAGTATATTGTTTAACAATGTGCCACGGTATATTGAAGGTCAAAAAGAAATAAAACTTGTTAAAATATTTCACATAAATAGTTTTTATTGAACTACATAAGATTTAGTTTTAACTGAAACTTTTGCAACGCGTAATGATATGATAAAAATAAAATCAAATATTGACAGTAAATATAAAAATTAAAGATCTTTTTATTTTGTTTATTGTATTTGGAAGTTCATGAAGAAATTCAAAGAATTCTCTTCTTCCTACTCTTCTTAATATATAAACTTCATTTATATGAAAATAAAGTCATACGCTCACCCTCCATGTGCTAACGTGGTCGGTCTCCATATCAAGATCATACTCCCCATTCTCTTTAACCACCGGTGTTAAAGTATCAGGATTGCAATGGAATCCGAATGGGACGTGTATTAAATATAAGTCCACATAGTCCATTTGCAACCGTTTCAGCTGTATATCCAAAAATTTTCTAACATCAGATGCTCTGTTTCCAATGTGAGGAAGCTGAAAAAAAAATAATAAAAATGAAATGTTCAGAGTGTTTTAAGCACCGCATGAAAACCTAAATATTTTTTATATAATTCAATTGAAATTCTATAAAATATTATATATATTAATAGTAAATTCTGAGGTATTTTTACATAAATTAATTAATAAATAAAAAAAGATAATGAATAGAATGAACTAAAAAAGATCACAGAAAAAATATTTTAATGTTCTAATATTGTAAAATGATATTGTTTGAAAGATTTTTGTTATCTGATTGTTATATAAGACCATCTTGTAAAGTTCGAATGTGTCCTTACCTTGGTAGTAATAAATAAATCTTTTCTTGTCCCTTTTCCGTCAATAATCCATTGCTTTATAGCACTTCCTATGGAATCTTCATTATTATAATTAAAAGCGGTATCTATGTGTCTATATCCTAGTTCTAAAGCTTTATATACAATTGATTTAATAACCTCTGAGGGTGCCTGAAAGAAATTAGAACGTATTAAAAGAAAATTTTACAAATCGCGTAAATTATAAAATCTAATACAAACCTGCCATGTTCCTAAGCCTAATGTAGGCATTCGATCGCCTGTTTGGGACAGTGTTGCATATTTCATGGCTTTATAATTTCTATAATATAAGCGCCGATTAACTCTTAATGTAAATCTTTCTTTCGCTTTATAATAAACCTTTTTCTTCAAGGCCTTTTTCAATTTCAATCTGACAGACTACTGTATTTGGCAAATCGCCAAGAAAAAAATAAGTCTCGAAATAAGGCCTCATGAAACGTTGAAAACAATATATTTATTATATATATATTTCAAATGTCCTGAATATCACAAAAACAAAAGAACATTTCACCTCAATTCCTAGGTATAGGAAATATTGATTTTTATGATGTAACAACGTAAGCGTTTAAAATTCCCGCCCGTGTATCGTTCAGAAATTAAAATTATTTTGCTTTTCGGGTTGGATCAGATATTTTAAATTCATTACCAAAAACATATTTTTAAATATTATATGTGATAAAATTTAACACACAAATTCAAAAAATATATTATCTCTATAAACTTGTTATTCTATTTTATGAACGAAAATGGAGGTTATATTTGTCAATATACTTACAAGAGTGTTCCGATATGTATTACGTATTTATTGATATTTTTTCATTGGGCATATTTCATTACTAGTACTAAATAGATCAATAGGAATGAATAAACTCAGACTCTAATTGACGCATAAAAAATTAGTGTACTGTGTCATATTTATTGTGTTTGTGTTTTTTCAATAATTTCCCGCCGATTCTTATTAAAATTGTTTGCATTGTGTTTGCATCGTATTAAACTATAAATTTACCGGTAAAAAATTATATTTAAAAACTTTTTATTTTTGCAACAACTGAATAGTTTAAAATGGGAGTAAGTATTCATTTAAAAAGTGCTACAAATATATATTGTTTCAAAATAAAATGCTTCATCTGATTGCATATTTTTAGAACATATATTCCATCTAATGATTTTTATTAAAGAAAATGTATTACTGTTTAAATTAATCAACGTTCTAAAATTTTATGTCTGCGTTAGAAAAAAACTACAGCATCCGCCACCAAAAGTAAAGAGAAGAGGCAAGCCAGAAAATTGGAACAGCGACGAATAGCAGATGGAATGAGTTATGTGACTTCAGCAAACAAGTTAACAGACTTAACAGCACTTTGTAAAGAGTTACTGGTCTTCTGCAATAATGACATGGAGGTGGACATGTACATACAAAGGGTAACTGAACTTGACAAAAATGTGTTGGACTGGGCTATCAATTTAACAGAAAAGAACATGAGAAAACTGTAAGAATTTATTTTAGATTTATATTTGCTGGATATGTCTAGAATCTTAAGTGAATCTATAACTTGTTTTCATTTTTCTTCATATATTTGCATATATATAGTTGTATTAAACCATATTCATATTCTTAAGTTTAAAATGTACTCTGATACATTGGTATTTTCATTTTTGTATATTATTTGCTTTATATTGATAAAGCAAATAATATACAAAAATGAAAATAATTATTTCTTTACAGGTTACACTTTTTGATATGCAATTTACATGTTTCACATATTAATTTCATAACTGCAAAAAGCAGTCTGTCTTGGCTAATATTACCTTGTATAGCTAGAAGAAACCCAAGTAAACTCCCTGCATTTATTCAAATAACATTATCAAATGTGAATCATATCTCAAAAATCTTCAATCAAAAAATTTACATAATATAACTATGAAAACATTGTTGACAGTGCTATATTCAAAAATTTTGAAGAATCACTTTTCTTGACATGCACTAAACATTCTTTAATAAATTTAGTTAATTTAATATATACTTTCAATAAAAAATATATTTTAACATCTTATTTGTAGATATGAAACATGTGCATGGGGTTGGAACAGAGACCGTAAAGTGGAGGAAATGACAGATGATGCCGCATGGTACCTCATTGCAAGGGAGAAAAAGGACAAATTTTTAGCATTTGCACATTTTAGATTTGATATGGATTTTGGTGAACCAGTTTTATATTGGTGAGTTGTTTTATTGTAACTTGAAAATTAACTTATGATAGATCTTTACCTATTAAGTTTTCATTCTACAATATTGACTTTTTAAAATATGTGTATGTATGGTTGACAATTTGTAATTTAAAAAGTGAAATTTTATTTTAAAAATTTGTGATTCTCCCTCTGCACCATCCACCATGGTTACCAAATCACCAAACAATACACTTCTAATCTTTATAAATTTGGAGAACTCCAAAGCAGAAAAATATCAACATTTAAGAGGCAGAAAAATATTTATCAAGAAGGTTGTTAAAATATTAACACTGCTAGCATAGATGTATGGAAATCCGGCCGCATACTTTAATAAGTTAAAATAAAAAGAAAATATGTTACAAAATGACTAATTTTTTTGTACAAAATGGCAGTTATCGGTAAATACCTAATAATTAAAATATCATTTACTCTATATTAAGGCAATATTATGCATATTGTTTCAAGACTACTAATATTACACTGTCAAAAGTTATTTTTTTTTAATTTTTGTTGCAACCGATCCTAATCATCATCAAAATCAAATTTTACGATTTCAAAAATGAAATTACCAACATGAAGGAAGGAACAGCACTTTCAGAGCATATTGGTTGTTAGTTAAAATTTACTTCTATCTGTTATAAAAGTATAATAGGAAACATACATCAATGCCACCTATGACATTTAGGTTTTTATTGCCATAGTCTTGAATTATAGTACTAAATAACTAATACTAATTAAGTATAACATCATCATCAGTATCATCTTGCCACATATCTCAGCTTTATTTTGGTATTATGTTATCAAGATAAGTTACTATCACCTATCAAGGATATTATAGGCCCTGCATACTTTAACATTGAAACTATAAATCAATTATCTTACACATTTATTATTTACACATAATTAAATAAACACTTACACAGATACCTCACCGCAAGTTTGGGTTGGTGTTAATTACCCTTAAACTTGTATATCCATATGAAACAATGAAACAAACTGCGATTCCTTCTGAATAATCTTTTCTCAAAAACAAGTTTCTCTTTAGGCCACCACCGAATACATCTTGTGCTAAGCTGTCTAAACAGCATATGTAAAATGAAAACGGTCAATAGTGTGACAGCTATACTTATAACTACTATATCTAATAATATGTATTGTGGGAAGGACAGGTCTTGCGCCGGCGAGCGTAGATGTTTCGCTCCTTCATGCCTCAGGACGTACTCAATCCAGTAAACACCAGTCTCTAAAGGTGGTAACGGTCTATCTAAGAACTTTTCCTTCAGCCTCAGGGAATTTCGTTTGTATCTGTAAAAGTATTTTTGTTTCGTTAAATTTTTTATGATGCTAAAATTTACTAGATGTGGATCGTAGATTCTGTTGTCATTCAAATCAATTCATTCAAATAGGCCTACACATTTATTTATTAATATATAAAGATTAATAAGAAGTATGCCATATCACTAGCAAATGCTACGCTTACGTCAAAAATAAAACACGTTGTAGCTGGCTCAGTGACTTACGGTCCATAAACCTTCCACAACTAATAAATAATAAATAAATATCAAGAGTTATCTTACACACGGCTGTCTCGTCCCAAACTAGGCATACTTATGTTTAGACATACTTATGTTTTTTTAATGAATACTTATATAGATAATTAACATTCAGACACAGAACAAATACTTCTGCTCGTCGCACAAATATTGTGTCCCGAAAGGGAATCGAACCCGTGACCTTTGGCTTTGCAGTCAAGGGCACTAACCACTACACAACGGCCAGTTAAAAGCGTATCAATGTTGCCATCACAATGAAATCAGCCAGCAAACTGCCCAACATATGTCTGTACATAATATAGACGTAAGTGTAATCATAGACATTTTTATTTTTTATTTTAAACGCTGCCCCTGTTGTAATATAGAAACATCTTGTATTATAAAGGCGTTTTACATACATAAATTTTACACGGACAAACATCCAGATCCGTAACAAATATCTGTAGTTCATACAAATATTTGCCCCTGGTGGGAATCGAATCCAGGACCTGCGCCAAACGGTCATCAATTATTGTAGACAATGAAATATTATTAACAAACAAAATATTCGTTAAAATATTTTTTTCATTCAACAAAATATTCGTAAAAATAGTGTGATTTTGTTTTTTAATTTGTTTGTTTAATTTCATCTGTTTAATAAGCACTCTAACACGTGGCTCTGGCACCGGATACTTGCTTTTTATTTAAAGACTCAAGTGTTCTATTTTGAAACCCTTGTAATTGTGCTAGGTGTAGATAGATACCATGAGGAAATTCGATATATATGAGGAGTGATAGTAAATATGTTATCGACAAGTACAACATGTTCTTTCCCATGCACTCTTTTCTTTTACAGTCTAGTCTAATTTTTGCCTTTCCTAACATTGGGACCACTACTACTACTATAGACTCTTGCTCCTTTACTAAGGCAAACAAACCCTAGAGATATGAAATATTTATTGTGCCTATGGACCAACCGTGGTCATCACTTAATATTAAGCCAAGTGAACTTTCTCATATAAAAATCTTTTATCTTTATTTAGTCCGGTACAGTTGGTTATTGCAAATCATATTTTTTACTGGACATACCAATCACTACCAATGTTAGGCAGGGATAATTAAACGAAGAATATGAAATGCAATTGTTAAGTGTTTGCCCCAATGCCAAGAATTATGGACTCGGCTCGAACGGAATTTAAGCGTTTGTACGAATGGCGTGTGTGTGTGTAAACTCCCCTTAAAGTGTAGGGAATTTTCCGTTACTTTTTTTAATAAATCAATCGCGGGGAATATAATCCTCGACCTTTAATTGATTCTTTACAGTGCAGAGCAAACAGCGTTTGTTCTAGTCGTGTTTTCGCGTTTAAACATTTTTTTTTGATAAATGAAGCGTTATCGTTTGTTGTTTATGCGCGAATGCCCGTGCTGGTGATAAATAACCTCTACTTTGTGACTATCGATCGTGAGATACATAGGTTTTTATGCGTATACGTGTCTTATTTTTTTTTTCGTAAACATCAGGTATTTTACCTTATTTTTATTTTTTCAATGTAGGCTTAATGTTATTTGTGTAGTCTAAATCATATTAAAAAAAAATCTTCGTATCGCAAATATTCGCAAGCATTCATTGCTGCACTTGGCAGTGTTCAGTTTTTAAGAAAGTTGGATTTTATTTTGATGCATAAACGAATTTAACGATATAATTTAATATGAGTTTGTATGGTTTATGAAACGTTCATGAATAATTATTTTTACCAAGCGTTACATAAGCTTATATGCTTATATAGTTACGTACTTTGACTAATAAATGGTAAAAACCTTTGATAATGGTTTTTTATGACTAAGACCGTTAGAGTTTATCGTCAAGATCGTTCCAGGTTGTTCACAGGTTGTTCCCAATCTTAATAAAAAAGCTCAGATTGACATAACGTGGAAAAACCCTTATATTCCAGCTGCTTAGTATCTCTGCTGCAATAAGTTTTCGGCGTTTTTTTTTATCAATAATTAAAACCTCGCATCTGTCTGTGTTTCTATTTTATTTGTTTCATGTACTACATTGTTGTTCTTTTATAATTCAACAGATCTTATATAACTGTAAGATATAAACCATTATATAGCACTATTTTAACGCATGTATCATCAGGTTATCTTAGAGTTGTGGTTGGGACTTTTACCTCTACTCAGATAACCACCACTATAAAAAAAATAATCAACTCACGACTAAAGGCAATGAACATGCGCCTTGACGATAATTCTAATCGAATCGAACCATTTACAATAAACAGACGCAGATTAATACATAGAATTTCGAATAAAAACATACATATTTACAATAATATTATTGCATTGTTCGTCTTAAAAGTTGAACCTTAGTGAATATCTTTAAACCTACAGTAATCAGACAGATTATTTTCGTTTTCATTTTGTACTGTACCTTCACCTGTATATTACACCTAATTCTGTTTTTACACAGTAGATTGGTTCCAGAAAAAACCGTGTAAAAAAAGACATTGATCGTATGCAAAAATATTAACACATTTCAA
>DWHO01001160.1:0-16352 GCA_018247575.1 Eurytides lysithous rurik
GCGCAGGATGTCTTGTGCTTCCATTAAGGAGCAACAATGCAGACGTCCGACCCGTACGAGAGCGCGAGCCGAACTGCGTTCAGTGAGTATCGCTCAGATACAATAGCTTACTACCGTTACTCTGCAATATGACTTAGCTATTAAAATGCGTAAGCGATCTCTTAAAAAAAAACATTCAACCAGTGGATTCTTTCATAAATAGATAATACAATTTTTAAACAAACTTTGACAAACGTTATGAACGTGAACAGTGAATATTCTAATATATTCTACTTAATGTGCTTTCAAGGTAAGTTATTTGTTAGTTTACTTTGTTTACATAGTCCATAAAAACCAAGTTTTAAACTGCTTTGTGCGCATTAGGCCATGTTGTTTGGAAAGCTTTCTCTTCATTAAACAATATATAAATTAAGGACGTATAGGAGGATATATTATCAACGGATCAGTTTAACGTACAGTGACGAAGAGTTGACTGGTAACACTTCATCAATCTTTTCCGTTTCCGAATCGATCTCGAAGCCGACGGCTTGTCGAACTGACCGCCCATAAATCCGTTCGCTCACATCATTAGGAATCGCGTGACTATGAACTATAAGCGAACGTGTCCCCGGGTGTTTACGACCGTTTAAGCCTCCACCCGCCGATTTATAGAAGAGTCCTAACGTCAAAGATTAATTCGTGGCCATAGATAGTGCGCTCGGCGAAATCAATGTCAGGCCAACAAGTGGGCACGAAGTGACTTATAGCTTTTATCACGCGCTTAAACAACAATTGCCAGAAGTCAGTATAAGCTGTATGATATGGTTATGCCTCAATATCTATTCAAGACTGCATTGTCGTTTAAAGATTATACTATTAATAATCATTATACTGTTAAAAATCCACCACCATCCAGTAACCACCTTTTAACAGTTAAAAACTGGATCGAAATATAAATCGTATAAAAAAACTACATTTTTTATACGATTTTTATTAACTTCATTATCCGTATTATTAAATACCCCCTCAAATGTTTAATTGCACTAAAACTTTTCTATGAAATTCGTTCATTTTGAAGGTTTCTATTGATTTTATTAGTTTATCTATTCATAATAAGACTCTTTGAATGGTATATTTTTGATAGAATTCAATTTAAAAACATCGTCAGTTTTGAATAAACCCGCACAATTTTAAAATACAAAATCACGTTATTCGTTATCTGTAGTGTTTTTATTTATTGTCAGTGAAAACATTTTTACGATTACGACCGTGGACTAAAATGTGAAGCCCACTTCAAAAGGACTACCGCTTGTAAATCGAGAACATTAGAGTTGATTTTTTTTTTCATACTCTAATTAAAGAATTACCAAAGTGTATAACGGTATCCTTGTTACGGTAAAATATAAAAGTTGAATACATTAAATGGAGACTTCATTATTACGCGCATTAATGTTGATATTAAACGGAAAATTTACAACTTGCAACACTTTAAGACGAATACGTTAGCCGGACGCGCCTACGCACGCGACGAAGCGGTATCCATGGCAACGTGGCTGCGACGGAATTCAAAATGGCCGGCCCGTCTTATCAGGTTATTGAATACAAACTCCAACCTGCGATTTCACCTGCTTCATGACGTTTCTCTTATTCAAATAACAACCGTACAAGCACTATATTTGATACGGTAAATATTACATTGTCAGTTACCACACTCAGAAATATAAACTGAAACTTAAACGTTACCAAAATTAAATTCTTAATGGCCGTTTGAAAGAAAGGACAAATTTAATGATAGTTAATGCTAATTAATCCTACACTTTTTACGTCGATTTACTCAGTTCAGAATAAAACTGTCATATTAGATACACAATACAGTGAAAGAAAGTGTTTTGTTTTGCATCAAATACGAAGGTGGAAGCATCTACATTTTAGACAATGGTTGCATATCATGTTATTTAATGGTACCTGTGTACTTGTTCTCTTTATAATTGGCCGCATTAAATCGATTATGAAATATCACACGCAATCATCTAACGTTGCCCAGTATTTACAATAATCTGATTATTGCGGTGCATTTGACAGCTGCCAGAGAGCTCATTTCCGTTAGGCAGCCATGATACCTCAGAGCCGATCCTGAACGGTCGATTCCACCTCAGTATGCAGAAATTACATGAGCTAATATCAGGGACCGCTCGTCAATACGTCGGACGTGTTTCGAATTAATTGTTTCAATCTCGATATAGAATTATGCCCGGCGCCGTGGAAATCGGTTCGATAGCGCTCCATGTAAAAATATGATTAATATCGATTCGTAATCGATTGAAAATAGACGAAATGTTA
The DNA here is from genome assembly GCA_018247575.1 of Eurytides lysithous rurik. Taxonomy (NCBI): domain Eukaryota; kingdom Metazoa; phylum Arthropoda; class Insecta; order Lepidoptera; family Papilionidae; genus Eurytides; species Eurytides lysithous. The sequence continues at coordinate 2,320 of DWHO01001160.1, forward strand.
AATTTTAACACAAAAAATAATGGAAAAAAAAACGCAGTCTGAAACCAAGCGATCGAGGCTGTGATAAATAATTAGGGTCAATATAAATGCAACCCGTCACATAATTGAAAGCATTTCCAATTTTTCACTCGCGTTGTTAGCAGGTTAGTAAAAATTTTACTAGAATCAAATAAGCTTAATAATCGAGCCCTATCCCATATTAAAAGGGCTAAAAATAGATAGTTTAAATGGAAAAATTCTCGCAGTATACCAATGCAGCGGTCACTATCCATTCATATATTCATCGGCCATTACGATTGCGTACTGGCAACAATAGACGGCGTTTTGTATTCGCCACTCATCGTAGCAAAACCCATACGTGCCTCGGAACGCTATCTCGTCTTATCACGAGGCCCTTTCTTATCCACGCCATGTACAAACAAAAGGTGATTTGCTACATCACTTGTTTATTTTGAAAACGCTGGCAACATTGCACGGCAACATTTTTATTAAAGTTTTAATAGTATCTTACACAGACAGTAGTTTACAGTGTGTCCTGCATGCCGCGAGGTAATAGTGGTAAGGGTTGCGGGCGGCTTCAAGGTTAACCCACTTGCATCTATCGGATCATCAATGCAATAGTCATCTATTAATACAGCCGCAAACGGACATAGCTTAACAACCGTTTTATTTTATTTGATCGGGTAAAATGGTTGAGTACCGATCAAAAGATAAAGCCAGAAAAGCAAGAGAAGTGAACATTGCAAAGGATAAGGGAGCAATTAACAAAAGTTGTTAAGGTTCGAGTTATCGTACTGCAACTGAAAAAAAAATCACTAACATCGAAAGCTCAGTAAATATCGGGAAATGTCAAGAAGAAAGACAAGATGGCGGCGCGACAGCGTTCGCGGGGCAATAGTCGTTTAAGCTCATCCGATTCTTAATTCCCGTTGCTAATTCGTTTACAATGCGGCGATAACGCGTCTCCGGACGGACGGACGGGCCCGGAGGCGCGCCGGGCGGCGGGCACTGTTTAATTTTCAATTTAGATCGCAATTTGCGATGCGCCGAACGCACGCCCAAACTGGCAACACCGACCACGATAGATTTATGCGCGCACTCGCATCGGGCGCGGCATAGTGTTGTTGCGTCGCGCATACATTAAAACGAATTAACCGAACGCGAGTTATGAGTGAGCCGGATCGGGGAGATAAGGTTAATGAAAAATTTTCCGCCGAGTTCTTTTTCTACCGCACCGAAACGGGCGTGGCGATGGCCCGTGGTGAGATAAAACCAATCGGTGTCCCACGTGACTAATTGGTGTACGATTTTCGCGTTGCGAGCCCACTCCGGACATAATTGAACACGATAACGTGGTCTCATTGTAGCCGACCCGGTTAAATTAGCTCCCCCTCTCGCTAATACACCCAACTCAGCCTTATTCATTGCAACCTCGATTCGGCCGTAATTAGTTCATTTGTCTTCGTGAAGTTTCAAACGCGCGCTTAAATATCTTTAACGAGGGCACGTTTAGATAGATGTTTATGGGCGGTATTGACCTAGCTGCTTGCAACTCTCTGGGAAGTTTTGACAACTCCAGAGGCGTAACGTATAGTATTTTAATGGACAGGAACTTTTCCGTTTGTTTGTGCAACTCATAAGCTGTCTATATTTTATATAGGACATAAATCGATAAGACGAATTGTCATTCCGCTGGTGGTAAGACAAAAAACCCATTTGGCTCTGCGCTGCCTATATAAACTAGAGATTGAAGCTCACGTAGAGGCGCAGTAATTACTCTGAAAACATTGCCCGTCAAACCGGAATACAGAATTGCTTATCATTGATGGTAAAATAACTCGCAACCCCAACGCCCAACTAAATAGAGCCAACATTTGTCTATATTACCGATTGACAAACACACATACAGATATTCGCATTCATATTTAAAACGATAAAAACACCCAATCTTAGTCGTCGGTGCGAACGGGCGATTAAAACATCACGAACGGCTCTCACATCGATACGTCACGGACGGTACCGAGCGACGTTATCGTGCCCCGATTGCAACGTTCAGAGTGTTTTAGCGATCGCACATGATCGATCATTAGGCATCGGGTCACGCGAACCGACTCGGCGAAATAAAAATTAAAGAAAGCACCAACGATCGTGGTAACTCCACTGAGTACGTTCGATGAGAATGTGACGGGATAATCGCTCTCTCTTACGTAGGATCACAGAATAGCCACCCTTTTCTGCAAGAAGAATCATTATCACCTCCGCACACTTTCAATTCGCATAGTATTTGATTCTAGTAGCTGAGGGATAAAGACAAAATTTTTCGTACGCACGACGGTACTTCAAATCTGCGGCATTGCATTTGAATATTGAAAATTGAATACGCTTAAAATTTTAGTAGATAATGCTACCTTTTAATGTACATAAAACATGCTTATTAATATTTTTCTTAATACCAATATAGAACTAAAAGCATGTTTGTTGGTTTTTTGATTTTAACTCCTTTCATTTTTCACAAATTCTTTTTAACAACTTTTAACACATGTGTAGTTTATGAGACGGTTAGTACCATAAGCTATTGGTCTAATTATTTTTCTCCGAACTAACGCTAAAGCTAACGTATGCACTAAGAGTTTCGTGTAAAAGTTGGATAATTTAATGTAACAACACTAATAACAACATCGAGGGGAATGATACAATAAACCAGCGACATATCGTCGCGTCACATCTTCCGCCAGCTAAGGTCCGAAGACGGCCGTCCTGTCGCGCCATTACAATTGCAAATGCGCAAACACCTTACGAGTGCGCAAGCGTATAGGCGTTGACGCGAGTTATTTGTTTTATTCACAATTGCGAGCCATCGGAGCGATGGCCCGATTAGGAGGAATTAGACTAAGTTTGAATTTAGAACGGAAACGCACTCACCTTTAAAATGCAGCTGCCGACCGCTTCACTCTCGGGAACGGTGACGTTGTAGAAGGACTGGTCGAAAATCGGCTCGTTGTCGTTCACGTCGAGGACGGTCACCAAGAGGGTGGCCGTGGACGACAGCGGCGGTGTACCGCGGTCGGTGGCGATCACCGTCAGCCTCGGCATCGGGTTGGTCTCGCAATCAACACGCGCGCGCGTCGTCACTAGCCCCGATCGCTCGTCGATCGAGAACCAATCGGATTGTGGCGTCGGCGCCAGAGAATACCTCACTTCAGAGTTCTCCCCCTCATCAGCGTCAGTCGCGCTCAGCTGGAGGACGGGTGTACCCGACGCAGCGGCCTCAGGCACGCTCGCCCTGTACACCTCCTCCAGGAAAACCGGGGGGTTATCATTGACGTCGGTCACCCGGAGACTGATTATGCGGGACGCGTGCAGCGGTGGCGACCCCTTGTCCGTCGCCACCACATTCAGCGTGTAAGTAGACCTGGACTCCCGATCCAACGGCAGCGCGACCACCACCAGATAGATGATGTTGTCGTGCGTCCGCAAATCGAAGTGCCCGTCGCCGCCGCTCAGCGTCACATTCACGTTAGCGTATTCAGTCTTCGAGTCCGGGTCGTGAACGGATATCCGCGCGACAAATTCGTCCAGCTGGGCCGATTCCGAGATCTTCGGTGTCGCGTCGTCGCTCAAGAATATCACGTCTATTGTCGGCTGATTGTCGTTTACGTCCGTAACCCGAATGGAAACGAACGCCGTTGTTTCTAATGGCTGCGCGCCTTTATCTCTCGCAACGACGACGAGTTCATGCAGTTCTTTGGTTTCGAAATCAAGAGCTTTGTTTACTGTAATCTCACCCGTTCTGGGATCTATCTTAAACATATTCTCTTTATCACTCTGCCGCCTGTTTATAGAGTACTCCATCATACCATTCTCACCAGCGTCGGAATCGGTCGCTGATACTCTTAAAACTGTAGTACCTATTGTTGCATTTTCAGGTATAGTCGCCGAATACGCGCTTTCGGCGAACACAGGTGGATTGTCGTTTACATCTAAAATAGTTATATTTACAGTCATAGTCCCCCTTAGAGGCGGCGTGCCACCATCTAGCGCCTCTATCACCAACTCATAATGGTCCGTGGTTTCCCTATCTAGGAATCCGTTTATCTGTAAATCTAAATACAGCACACCATCTAATTCCCTATGCGAGGAAAGTCTATATGCGTTCTCTGTATTTCCTGACACTATGTTATACCTCTGCGTGTTAAACACACCCAAATCCTGATCCCTGGCGGGGTTGAGCTTCCGCTTAACGTCTCTAGGGGTGTTCTCAGAGAACTCCACGTTCATAACCGGGGTGGGAAATGTAGGAGCGTTATCATTCTCATCCAGCACACGTACTACCACACGGACATTATCACCACTGGCCGGTATTGCTACTAAGGCGTAGTGGTCCCTACTCTCCCTGTCTAGGGGCAGACGAGTCCTTATTTCTCCCGTGTGGGGGTCGATTTTTAGGTCGTCGTTGACCGCGCTGCCCGGGACCGGGACTATCGTGTACGGAGGCGCGGCGTCCGGGAGCTCGTCTCCCAAATGGCCTACAAGGGTGCCGGCGCGCGCGTTCTCCCGCACCGTGAACTCTCGCACGTGTTCAGCGGCCGCGGCCACCGCAAGGAAAGCTATCACGCGCAACATTGCGCGCACCTTTCCTCTCACCGCTCGTACATTTTAACCGCCACCTGCAAACGAAGACGCGCAATTAACACAAACATCGAAGTAAATACAACTCTAAGGCACAAAGAACCAAAAGTGACATTATAACTTAGTTCGAGTAAAGAGAAACTATGTAAAGCTTCAAACTATGCTTATTCAAAACAGATGTCCAAAGGACACTTTGAAGTAACAGGTTTATTGTTAAACCTGTTACTTAAATCTTCTTCAATTTGTCTCTATTTTTTTTTCGAAATGCCTTTGTGTTTCGGTAGTTAAGCTATCTGTTTTTATGTTCGTACAAAAGTATTTTAAAACGATCAGCACTTAGTACAAAGTCTTAACTGACCCGCTCGCAAACAGTTACTTCGCACTCGCAACGTATTAAATTTACGCGTGTACAAACGCGAAATAACGCTTTCAAAATTCATTGCATTTTACCACTGCTATGTGTTTATTTCTCGCGGAAACTTGCCTCAATACGGTATGCCAGACCGACTTGTTCCAGTCCGAGGAGAGAGGCGAAACCGTTTATCTCGGCTTTTACTTTCTTGTGTAACGCAAATTAATACAAAAAAGAGCAAAACAACGAAAGCGCAGATCTACTTTTACCACTCCACTCCGTATGTACACTTGTACAATATCGAGCTTACAAAAAAAGTTAATGAGGAAATTCGAAGGCATAATTAGCAGCAGCGGTATGAATAAAAAATACATTATAATAATGAAATGTCTTATTAAGAGGAAGTGTGATACGAAAGGCGGTTAACAGTCAACTAGGACACTATAAAAAGATGTCAACTATAGGACGTATCCTATAGTTGACATGACCTATCGAAGCATGCCTTTGTTACATATGGACACTCGATAAAACAAATTAATGTAATTTCGATCGTGGGAATTATTAGCGAATTATTAGACAATATCGTTACAATTACAATGTAATGATACGATTGTGAGATAAAATTTATTATGTTGTTTATGACTTATGATAAGTGTAATCATAACGACATACTTTACTGTCACAAGGTAGAAATAACGAGTTTCCTTTTATTAAGACTCAAACACCACGTCCACACATAGCCGAGTAGTTCTTACGGGGAACTCAGAAAATTACAATATAAAAAAACACGACACGCTGTCTCGGGCTCGCGACTTCAGGGCTAATGAAGATTTCCTTGAATACATTTCACGACAAAAAAAAATATCGAATTAACATCACGTTTTTATCTCACGACATCCGAATACCATCCCTTTTCGTTTCGTCAAAGCAAAAGGTTGAAAAACGTTCGCATATCGTGAGCCCACATCAAGCAGTGCTCCTGCCTGTCTTTAGTCATTTATTTATTTCAACATCTGAGTGGTGAGTTGGGAAACACTCGAAATGCAGCGAATAAATATATGTAGGATGTGTTTACAAGATAAGCGATAATGCGACGGGCGTCCGATAAAGCGTTGTTTTTTGCTCGCAAACTTTCAAATCTAATTAACTACAGAAACTTCTTATGAAGAAGGATGAATATCAAAGCCATTAAAACACATTCACACATTCATTTTCTTTGTATATATTATATTCTGTTTATAAACTTCAATAATACAGCCTACGACTCTGTGTTAAAATTATAATTTTGTGTTAAACACTAAACGTGAAACTTATATTTAATTATAATAAATCAATATAAATATAATCTATAGTAACAAATATATCATCCAAACTACAATCGCTTACTAAGTAGTACAAACTCTTTCGATTGGCAATAAAGTTTTGTTTGTTTAAAAAAAGAATTCACGTTTAACAATTTAAAAAGAGAACAAACACCTACGGGTCTTTGTAATAACGATATTGTTACAAAACACATTTCGCCTGTCTAGTTAGTGAAAGTTTTAATTAACTTTTTATTGTTATACGCTTTTAACGAACGGTCGATGATGAATTAAACTTTCATTACGAAATATAACCTTTATCAATAATTAAGAATACAAATAATACAAAAGACTTCTAAATTGGTAAGACTTACTAAAATACACTAATCCCCCCTATAACGCGCTACTCTTATAACGCATTTTCATATTATACGGGAATACTCCTACAACGCGTTTTAATATAACGCGAAATCAATCTACTGTGTTATAGGGGGGACTACTATATAGCTATTACTATTACAACATACAAGAAGATCTCTATCATTTCGTATCGCGGCGACAAAATATTCTTTTTATAACTTTTCGATGATAATTTTTATTTATGTTATAACATATTATCTGAAGCGACCTTTATGTTACGTCAATGTGAGATTTTTAATATTTTTTTTATACTTTATGACAAAAGTATATAACCTAATCACTAGACAAACGCTTAAACATATTATTTTAACATCACCGAGACGTGTGCCTCGTTTATTTTGCTTGTTCTGTTCGTTCGAATGAGCGTCGTATAATGCCGCGAATATTTTTAACGTCCATTCAAAGGTGTATGACGGTCTTGATTAGACCGCCATAATTCATAGAGTTGCCATCGTTTGTAGACCGGTTGCGCTCATTTATATTGTGTATTAGCTTCGGTTTGATATAGCTTCGACCGCAGATTTAACTAAACTTAACGGACTCACGAGACTTCGAGTACTAAAAGAGGTAAACTAAAAGAAAATTGACGATAAAACGGCCTATAATCATTCAAGGCTCATGCCTTGAGTTTTTTTGAGGTTACAGAAATGAAAAAAATATTCTTTTTGGAATTTTAAATAGCGTTTTTACGCCACAGTTGTAATATTCATAAGTAAAGGAATAAATTCACCGAATTAATATAATAAAGAAACATTCAAATATAAAGCTTTATTTTCAATAATTTGTTTTAAGCGATTAGCTCGTAACTCCCATCACAAAATGGAAAACGTTAAAAGATAATTTTAAAAAAAGTTGTACCACCCAGACATCTATAAATTACAAGCCTATTTAATATGAATATACATTTATAAAATATAACAAGGTAATGAATATAGTATTTAATACTTCAATAGAAGCCAGATAGTTCAATATTTTAATCTGATTTACGTTCATTTGTCATAACCGTTATACTCAAAATTACAATATTCATGATATAACTGTCATCCTAAATATTCATAATGTCAATATTAAACAATTGTAGTAGTATAATTAAATATTGCAATAACATTATGTCAATTTTAATACGTATTGATTTCTAGTTGTTTAGTGCGGGTTCCAATTTCAAATTTCAAATACGTTTAAAAAGTATTATTTGACGTTTCATTTAACTTATATTTATCAAAACTATTTACAAATATTACACTACACTTACTATTGAAATAAAAGTTTATTATCCCCATTTAACTAACTGATCTGATGTTGAAAGGGAACAGATGATTTCAGCCTTAAAATGTATTAATTTACAGAGAAAAGGTTAGTTAATAAAATTGTTCTATATGTTTATATTCTATGAAAAACCGAACTCAACACTAAAGATACTATCATATCTTGTTATATTTTTTTTCTATTTTTATAATGGGCAATTACGTTTTCAACGTCTGTAATACATTAAAATTGTTCCCCTTCATTATTGAATTATACAAAATATTTTCATAAAAGCCTTTTTAACTTAATTATCCCTATGTAATCATTTTCATATTATCCTATATGATCAACCACAGACTAAAGAGCGTTATTTTTTAACATAAGCAACGAACTGATATATAATAATAATTTATTTATTTCAGACAGAAAAAGAGTATGCCAATAGTTACATTAATAATGAATTAAGTTATATAACTAACACTAAAATGAAATACAAAAAACGCTCGTGAAAGGGACTAATCGATTTAAATCAATTTCATTCGAAAAGTTTCGAATTACCAAAAGTGAAGTGGGATATTCGATTCACGAAAATTTTTCGACGCAACGTAACATAATCTAGGAGCGGACAAAGTGCAAGAGGCCGAGGGTCCGACGGAAAATATCGTGTTTCTCGCGAAGCGTCGAAATTCGAAAAGCGCTCCTTCTCAACGGATTTGCCTCAAAAGTGCCGCCAATGCAACAGAGGCTGTTCCGATTCGGTTCCGAATACCGACTGGGATTATAAACGACGTGTTAAACTATCAGCCGGAACATCCACAGGGAAAAGGTGCTTGTCACTTTGATTCTTATATCCAAATATTTATATCTGTTACTTTATAAAGGCTCATAAGGGCATATTGAGTGTGCGTGTTTTTGTAAAAACAACTAGTCGTCCTGTTATACGGACTTCTTCAACAGTCTTTTTTTTTTAAACTACTTTAACCACTAGAACTATTTATTGTAAATTTACTAAGGTATGGTAGGTAGGTGTCTTACAATTAAACCACAAAAAAGTAAGGGCTATATTCCCTAAGTTTTAAGAGACTTTACGCGACGGCTTCCAAGATCTAACTGAATGTAATAATTAAAAAGGAATAATGCTTAAGGAATGTTTGGTGACTTTGTATTTACTGTTTTAACAAATATGGAAAATTGTGTAGCGCTTTGCTGACTTAGACGTTATTTGCATAAGAATAAGGGTCATAACAGAACGAACCTTTCTTTATCCCAGGTGCAGGTGTGGAGAAAGCGACGGGGGAAGAGAGCGGCGAGGCGCGCGAGGGGGGTGCGGAATCGCCGGAGAGCGGTGCGAAAGACGAGGGCTACTCCACGATGTCCAGCGACGTACAAGCAGATGCGTCGCGCCAAAGCGACCACGCCGCCGACCGCGCCCTACCGGACCTTAACGAGGCCTCCGACGAGACCGACAACCAAACAATAGTCTCGATCAATCCCCGCGAATCGCGCAGGCACGCGCGCCTGCTCGCCGACGCCGACTACATTTACTTCCCGGTAGGCATAGCGTTTGCCGGAGTCAGGGGAAGCTACCCGCCCTCGCGGCCCGTCCTACCCTTCCAACACGTCGTGAGGAGTTTCTCCGACTCGCACCTCTGCTTGAAACTGATAGCTGGGACAACCTGTCCGACGAGCTGTCTCGATAGCCCAGCGCCGAGTTCGGGGGTTCTGGTGTTGGATCTCAAACCGGCGCCGGAGAGGCCGTTGAGAAGACCCGCGATAGTTTCCACCACGAGTTCGGAGCGAGTCTCGTGGGGCAGCACGGTTGATGAGCGCGCCGACGGCTCGCAGTACGACGCGGACTACGTCCAACATTGGCTCGAACTGGACGACGCCAGATCGGCCCTCCAACAAAGGCATCGGGACTTGGCCGATTTAGAATACGACAGGGCCGAATTGGAAGATTGGAGCTTATCGCTATCCTGCGAGGACCTCAGGGACAGACAGTCGCCCTTTGCCGAAATCACGACTCCGGGCCAAATATCACTCTCCACCTTGCCAAGTATTAGAGAAGACGACGCTTTAGAATTAGAGGAGGACGTCGGCGACTGTCTATGGAATGACTGCGGGTTCGCCACCGTCGAAATAGACGAGTGCAAAATGACCGACGAGGCGGACAACGTGGAGAAGCGGTGGGAGTGCTCCGGCACTCATTCGCCCGGCGGGTCCTGGTCCAGCGCCTCCGACGCGCCCGAGAAGCGCTCCAGCACCGCGCTGAGCGAAGACGGCGACTGCGCCAACATCGGCCTGGATTTCACCAGAGACTTCTACCGTCTCGTGAAATACGAGAGCACGAAGAGTCTGGCGTCGAATTCCTCGCGCGGCATACCGTCGCAGGACCCGAGCGGCCACCTGCGGATACACGACGTGCAGGCGATGGCGCTGCAGGACCGGGAGCAGGCGCTGCAGAACGTCCTGCACTTCATAGCGGAACAGCAGAAGTACTGCCGCGACCGCGAGGAGTCCGACTCGATGTCGTCGCGGCCCGTGTCCGAAATACGCGAGCTGCCGCCACCGTACGCGGCGGCGGATTACGACGACGACTCCGTGGACCCCCGCAGCGAGCTGTCGGAAGACAGACAGCGCCCCGAGTCCTTCGCCAGCTTCTCGGAGAACGACTCCGCGGACATCCCCGGCGACAGAGGGAGAGCGATGTATTTGGACGAAGTCTCGGAGGCGCGCTGCACCGCCCGGTTCATAGAGCGCGAGCGGCCCTACGCCGAGTCGGGGGACTACTACGACGAGTTCGCGCAGGCGGCGACGGGCACGGAGAACGCGGAGAACGAAGCGGACGAACTCCACCAGCTCAACGTGCAGTTGAAGAACGAGATAAACAAATGCATCGACGGCCACACGACCGATTTCGGCCAGCAGTCGCCGCTGAAAGACGAAAAGCCCGCTGACGCCGAGCCCGGCAGAAATGCGGAGCACAATTCGGCCTTGAAGGAGAACACCGTCAACATAATGCTCAACAAGCAACCCGCGCTGAACGACAGGGTCGACGGTGAAGTGGGTCTGACCAAATCGTCGACCTTCCCGTTCACGAGTGGCGAGACGGAGATTTCGCTGGTGGAGGAGGTGTTGAGCGCTTGCAGGAGGAGCACGGGCGTGTTGGTGCCCGTGCCGGAGGAGGAGGAGGGCTCGTCGCCCGAGACCAACTCGCCCCAAATGACCGAGTCGAATACGACCAGCACGTCGACCGCCGAAACTGTGATAGTAAGCAATAAGGGTGACGGCACGCAGAGGGAGATCAGGAGGGTCGAGAGGAGTCGCATACCCACCCTGTTGGGTGGTAAGAGACCTCCCTCCTCGCCGAGCCGCACCAAGTCGAAGATCCCCGTCGCGGGGAGGAGCAGGCCCGCTTCCGTGCAATCCGCCCCCACCCCCGAACCAATAATTGTAAAGCAGGAGCACACGCTGAGCTTCCACGAGGCCGCCACGTCGAAGGACGTCATTGACGAGCTAAACAGGTAATTGCCTAATGGAAATATTCACTGAACTAATTATTAGTCAACCTTAAGTGCTACAATTAATTTATTGTAGTCATTCAGTCAGCCATAGAAATTAAATTATTGTAGTCATTTCTTCAAAGTTCTGCCTTACACTTAACTCTTTAAAACGAAAACAAGTTTGGGCCACTGGCCACCTCACTCACCCACTTCACGCCTGATTTGTCTAATATACACTTTCACATGTAATATTATATAATATTTTACTGAATTAAATAATTAAAACGTTGAAAATAGCAGACGACGAATTGAGAATGGAATACTTGCCAAATTTCGCCGATTTTGCACAAAATCGAAATAAATTATATTTAAATACATTCATATTCTTTTATGATGACTTTAACAGATAACTGTTGGTTCGACAGAATGATTCGCCAGAGTGAGGGACCGGCGGCGACGGCGGGGCCACAGAGCGAAGATGGGACGGAGAAGACTTGCGCCAACAGGGATGAGGCGCTCTGGGCGCCGACGGGGTGGGTGCACGTCGAGAAGGACATCGACTTCAGTGACCCCAAGGTTCGGATGTTCCTCTTCAAATCTACTTATTTACCAAATGTCATTGTTTCGAAAATGAAAGAAAAACAATCGTGTCTGTCATGATGTCTTGGTTCTCTCGTATAGACACACACTCGTAGACTAAATTACATAGTCATATAATTTAGTTTGCGAAGCAAAAATCTCTTCACCAATTTACAGCCAAAAAATTTGCGGAAATCTAAAATTTTTATGTTATTCAAAATATATGCAATCTGTTGAATATGTTTATCCTGTGAATGACAAAAAACTTCATTATTCAATTAGTAAAGAGTGAGCGTACCTCTCTGTAAAAAAAAACTCCTTTGGTCGATTTCGACCAGTAGACGATCGCTAATCTAATTTTTATTTGTTCACCTAATCTAAAAGGAGGTTTTCAAATAATCTGTATAGGTATTTAAATAATAATAATCTGTAGTTTTAACAAATTTTAACGCAATTATTTGGGTAATCTCACCTACAAGGAATAATCAAGGATTCTTTTTCAGGCTCGTGCGAACCTTCTAGACGTAATGCTGGCGTCCAGCGACTCCTCCCCCTCCTCGTGCGGCTCGTCCCCCGCGGAGCCGCCGGCCCCCTACTCCCGCCTCCACCGCCTGCACCGCTCCCGGCGCCAGAAAACCGGTAAATCTTAGACGCCATCAACCTCCCGCACCGCGCCAACCGGCGTTCCCATGCATTGACACGGCTGCCATTCGGTGTTGTGCTCGTTTCACGGCTCTAGGAGCGATCGTTTTCCTCTAATTCTTTTTTTTTTTAATTAAATGACGGTAAATGACATTTGTATCGATGAAAAAAACATGATAATTTTCGAACCACAACCGATCTATGATTTGGCGGGATTTTTAACAAGTGTCAAACCGCCTGTAACGAAATGGCGGGTTTTTCAATCTATGGTCAATTCACCGTCGTTTATACAGACTATAAAATTAATGGATCTTAAGCTGATACTATAAGGATATTTGTTAAGCAATCCTTGAATAAGTGTCAATTAAATGGTTGATCAGTATTTTAGACGTAAGATGGACTTCATTTGTACATTATTTTTAACACTATTGTGCTTTCGTAGACTAGTATTGTTTACTTACGTATATTCAATGAATTAAGTTTTATAAAAGATATTTTTGTCTGGTTTTATGTATCTGTGTACATCTGTACGGCATATGACGTAATGTCATGTGTTGTACAGTGATATTATTTGGGTAATATTATTTCTAAGTAGAAATCTTATCTTTACTGAACGTGTCTTAGCCAATTCCATTGATTGTATAATAATATAACGTATCTGTGTGTTTGTCTTGTCACACGTTAAGCCACGCCTCTCGTTTCCGCTCTCACTCACACGCACCATCTCACTGTCGCCATATTTCGCGTAGTTATCACAAACGACGCTCCGACGAATTATTATTGGAAACAATAACAAGGCCGCCAGCTTTTAGTAGTAACGTCTCTTGAACCTTTCTAGAAATTTTTTGGTAAATTGGTCGCGATAAAAGAACGTCAAGCGTTCGGCTTCACCAAAAGTTAAAATTATCCTTAGCCCTTTAACAAGCCTTCTACAGGTGGGCCGTACCTCTTTTATTCCCACTATAACACTAGCATCGTATATGCCTTAGGTAGTAAGACGAGTCGAAGACAGGAAGACGAGTGCCGACTTATTTAATCAAATAACATGTGCTATGAAAGTTCCGGTTTGTATTTAGAAGATTGTGCAAAAGCCCCTATCAATGCCATGGGGTCTAAAGATGCTAAATTCGCTGTTCGTTTCCGATGAGAGTTGCGAAAATTCCGCTCGTGCACATATGCAGGGAAGTGAGGGCCGTTTAGGGCTGAATAACGGGTGTAATCGAATCCTGGCCCTCGTCGCGATGGAACAGGAGTCAGCTCTGATGAAGGGGGGGGTTTTCGATCCGAGGGCGGCTGGCGGCCGTTGGGTCCGGGTCGGGGCGTCGGAGGCGCGCGGGTGCGAGCGGGCGGCCGCCGGCTCAC
>DWHO01001161.1:0-16351 GCA_018247575.1 Eurytides lysithous rurik
ATTGCCCTCCGCGGGATTCGAACCCACGACCTCCGTTTTGTAAAGCGCGGGCCTATACCACTAGGCCACGGAGGCAGATTAAGTAATTATACATATCGTTATACATTATACACGATACATATGTTTTCTTTTCAATAACTAAACAGTCCAAATATGTTTTAAATTTCTTTCAAATTTTTATTTAAGTTTTTATTATTATTAATTTTTTTTTCTGTTTACATAATTTTTCTTTTTTTTTATATATATTTAATTGTATGTAGTATAGTTTTAAGTTAGGTTTTTTTTTAATATAAATTGTAATTTTGTATTTTTTTTACCTCTATCACGTGTTTCTAATTATAGCAATTGTAAACTGTATGTCAATGTTGTGTACGTCTATAATTGGTTTTCACTTCAGATTTCTAAAAACCGTAAACATTTGGTGTATTTTATTTTGATGGTGAGCACTGTTGATGTACATATTAAATAAATATTATGTGTGCCACTACTTGAATGAAAGGTAAAAAGTTTGACGAAAGGTATGATGGATGCAATTTAAGATATCGATTAGTCTCGATACTTCGTATTGTTACATCTACGAGAAAAAGAAAGAAAAAGCAAAGAGCAACGGATTATATAGTTTTTTAAGACAAACTGACTACTGACTACTATTTTGCAATACGCAATAAATATTACCAAAATCGGAAGGAAAAAAATTTCACTGAATTGAAATTCACGCAAAGAAGTAACTTAAGAATAGGCGGTCACTCGATAAAAAGTGATAGACTTCACGGTAGATTAGACGTAAGGTGAACAGACGATTTGGCGTGGAGCTCTCAAGGCGTTTTGACCATTAGATTCAAACGATGATATAAATTATGTTTTTATTTTAGTTGTAACTACTTTTATTTTTAATAATTTCCTTACCTACATCTTTTTTATAGGTGATAAAATGGCGAGAGGAGCGAATCGTATCATTAATGGGGACTCATGTCATGTCACGAGTTGAAACTCCTTACGGTAAGTTGTGTTTGTGAAAAAAGTAACTTATGAGCTGATCATTTATTTATTTCCTAAGACGAGTAAACAATAGTAAACTTAGTAACATAAACATTGTCTTACATTATTGATAATAAATTTAATTTGCCTATGCAATTTTTGCCACTAAGACAAAGGTGACATTAAAAATAATAGTTATTATTACGTTATTAACACTAATAATTAATTGATACAATTTAAACATAAAAAACAGGAACAGCATAAAACATTATATTAAATCCAAAGTTCGTAACCCAATCCTTCGCCATTTTAGTAGACTTACATTTATTGGCTTTATAGACTAGACAAGTAAAGACTCGGGTAATTGACAAACTTTTTTTGGTTCTTGGTTCGGTAATTGGTTCAATAATCAATTCTTACCGGATATTTTTATGCGAGTAGATGGAAATGTCATAAGCAGTTTTTAACAGTCGGCTTCTTATGGAGTGACAACACTAGCAATTCAGGCTTATGTTGGTAAGCGATACGTATACACAAAAGAGCAGTGATACTCAAAGTTGTTAATAGCTAAAAATTCCAATCTTTGTGTGATATGAGACAGTTTATTTCTATAGCAGGTAATAGTAATCTCTGCAATGTTTGACTGTAGAACTGGAACACATACCTTCTTATTTCTATAGCACACATCTTAAGCGTAGTGGTGATCATGGCAAATAAAGATTATCGCCTATTGACCCCTACGTTATAGACGTTTTTTTTATAAGTAGGCATATGAGCAAGCGGCTAAGTTATCGGTTAGTGATAACCGCTACCCATAGAAATGTGCAACATCTAATTAGCAAATGCGTTGCCAGCCTTTCAGGTGGGAATTTTTGGTCAAGGGAGGGAGGGATGGAAATGGAGAGAAAGGGGGAGAAAGGGGGGAGAGCACTCACCACTCACTGGATGAAATGTGGAAGCAAAAGCATTTCCATTTTACGCCAGTCTTCTGTGAGGTCGTGGTACTTATCTGGGTTAAGCCGGCCCATTCAGCAGCAGCGGGAGCTGTTGTTGTTGCTCTACCACCGAAAAAACTATATTGTGGCTTATTGTCAACCACTGAAAGAGTGGTTCGATACAGGAGTTGTAGGTATGTAAAATTGGCCAATAAGACGTTGTTCTGCAGTTTTCGGGAAATATCACAAGAACAATGAAACCGATTTGAATAAATCGTACATGGGTTAGGTACTCATTATCTTAAAGATAATGAGTATCTATGTATGTGTCATTGTGTGTTTTAATTATTTTCAATTAGCTATTCTTTTCAAATAACTAAGACACTGACACCGTTTTGGGATCTACAATTGTATTATAGTGTACATACTAAAGAAAATAGATATTATTTTAATTTGCATTTAGGTAATGTTGTCGCGGTACTTTGTTACGTTAATTGGACTCTATCATTTTCAAATAAGAGTAATGGCTATCGAACGTGTTTTACA
Organism: Eurytides lysithous rurik; assembly: GCA_018247575.1. NCBI lineage: Eukaryota > Metazoa > Arthropoda > Insecta > Lepidoptera > Papilionidae > Eurytides > Eurytides lysithous. The sequence goes on from DWHO01001161.1 coordinate 2,460, forward strand.
TAGAAAATAGGTGCTTTAGGGTAACTACAACCCCAGCGTGAAGCAGGCTAAGATCCGTGAACCCGATTTCTTTTGGCTTCCGACACCCTTCGGTAATTTAAAACTCAAAAACTCCTTAGCATATTAGAATAGTGCGTAGTGTCGTCGGTGCTCAGAAACTGTTTCGTATTCGTTTAAAATAAGGAAAGTAGCCAATCTTTTTTGAGTAAAGTACAGTATTTCAGAAAATACAGTATTTCTTACCTGTTGGTTGGACCATAAGTAGAAATTGTTTTACCAAAGACCATTTACTATTTGGTTGTAATAGATTTTGTGGTACCTTTGGGGTGGTATCACTGCATATATTTTTATATTTATTTATCTTTATTGTAAAATACCTTAAATAAGGGTTACAAAGGACCGATTTAAAGCCATTCACACACAAATTCTCTAACAGTCACCCCGGGGCGTGGTGAGAAATTGTGATAGGAGTAGAAATTACACTGACAAACAAAAGAAAAAAAAGGAAAATATAAAATGTAATAATATATATTAAAAAAAAAGACATGTATATAACAAAAGAATTTTTAATAAATTAATTAAACAAAAAAAACGACAAAAAAAAATACATATATACACTCTGTAAATATATATACATATACCTATATACACACACACATATAATATTAATATTTGTTTTCCATATTTTGATTGCATTACCGTAACCGGTAGTAATGTGTGCAAAACAGTGTTCCGGTTTATAGGGTCATGTGACCAGCTAATTAACTGAGCATAAAGATATACTATCCCGAATCACTGGGTGAAGCGCAGCGGTGGGCCAAGCAAGTTCTATGTAGCTCTATGGGGAAGCGAGTCACCTACCATTAAAACTCGACTCTCTCGTCTCGCCATTTTATCTTCTAAAAACAAAAATGATTATATGTTTAAGTTCTCCATTAATAAAAAAAAACTGTTTAAAAATTATCTAAAACCATTATCACTCGTATTATTTTTTGTATTAATATAGTACTTTGTTATTATTTTTTTTAAACGCTGCCCCTATTAAGATAGAAATATCTTGTATACACACGCCCAGATCCAGAACAGCTATCTGTAGTTCATACAAATATTTACCCCGAGTGGGAATCGAACCCACGACCTGCGACGCCGAAGCCAATTAATTTTTCCTTTGACTTTTGCCTTTGTCTTTGTTATTTTTTATTATTGTATTCAAATTTCTTGATGATTGTACCTATATTTGTATTTCATTTTTTTTATTCTGATTTGTAATTATAGTGCTTGTTTAAATATCTTTTTAATAACCTATTTTATATCCTTCTGATGCATATTGTGGTGTGATGGTAATAATAACCTTATAGGAAATAAATGTATCGAATTAAATTGAATTATTTTGTTGACGAACGCATTTACATTTTATACGCGTGATAGAAAATGAGAAAGATACTCGAGCGTTAATAATTTATGTTTGCCCGGTTCAATACGTTCTCCATCAATATAGATTATTCGTATACGACATTGCATAAACATGCAAATGGAATCTCACATGGCGGACGTAACAAGTAACGTATTTGGATTAAGCCGCGTGTCCCTGTCTCGCGGAGTTGTGCCGACATGGTGCAAGTGTTATCCGTCCAATACGGTGAACCATTCAGAGTTTCAAACATAAAGAATGCTTGGAGGCGCTTACAGCGTTTGTTCTTTACATGTAAGAGCAATGGCATCTTTGTATATAGCTTATTATCACGTCTTAACGAAAGAGATTAGTGAAGAAAAAATATTTCTTTTTTTGGTTCTCCACCAATAACAAATAATTTTTTTCTCTACACATCTAGTCATGTTATTTTTACATTTAATACGAACAGATTAACGCTTTAAGTTATATTTGATTTTAATCTCCTGACGTTTCAAACACTACGGCAAACAAATCCAAAGTTACGGAACGAATTGAGATGGTAGATGCTTGTCACTCCATGATTCATCCAAATCCAAAAGGAACCAAACATATCACCAAAATTAAAAAGGTACAGTTAGCCACCGCGTATATGTAACGTGTATAATTTGAAGCAAAGTATTTCGTTCAATACTTTTAGCAAGTACTTAGAAATAACTACAATAGTAACAGAACGACCTTCGATTGCACAAGAACTGAACGTGACGTAATCAAAACCGTTTGCGGCTTTTCTGTTTTTTGTTTGCTTTTAATAAAGTTTATTGTTAAAGGCCGATAGCCTAATGCTATAGGAACTCAATTCAGTTGAGTTCAATTTCAAAGCGTTTGAAGCGTTCTCGTCAGGTTTTGGTGTAAATATGTTGAGGTTGTTTATCTTTTTTTCGATTTTTTTTTTGTTTTGCTATATCTACGTATTTTTGGCTGAAGAGAAAAAGGCTTCCAATGCTCCCTTTGATTCTTTATTTATATTTTACCTCGTTTGTTATAAAACCTCCCGTTACGTTAATGGTATAATTATTTTGTATTTAAAGAGCACATATATAGATAATTTTTATTACGCACGTGGGATGATGCATATTCATAACTTGGCACGAGTGAGAATTGAATCCATGACCGTTCCGACTACATTACAATGTGGCTTGTTCACAGAACCCTTCTAATTAATTAATCAATAGCTTTAAATAACAGTTGACAATGAAATGGTGGTTTGTAGCAAAGAACTAAAAGAATTGTATGTTTATAAATTATTTAACACGGTATTTATGTTATATTATTTAACTGATGTAGTAGATATTTAGTGTTGAACTGACATAACATCATTTAGGTCTTGCAGAATTCCTGCAATATTTGGCAGAAATGCAAAGAATAAATCCCATTGAGATAAAATACACCCCAATTTTAAGTTTAAGTAGCCACTATGTTTTCACATTACTTTTCAATTGTAATCGTTTAGCTAATATGAACATTGAGACATACAACATAGAAATAACTACAGATTGTTTCTTCTGGTACATAAAGGTGACATAGATATAGACATATTACAATATTCTCTACAATAAAGCTGAAATCATTGGAACACTCAGACACGAGTTCAACGGCTGGAAATAACAAAAGATCATCGTTTTTTTGTATTGGGGCCACTAATACGTATCTTATATAAAAAAAATACCACGGCTGATAGATTTTTTTTAAATATAAGAGGGTCCATAGTTCTTTTGTCAAAAAGGTTTCGATTCGGCTCTCTTAAGGATTTCGATTCGAGCCGAGGCTATGATCTCCAATTTGATCTTGTGTCTCATATGGCGTCAAATCCTCTTTCTGTTACGTCGATCCATGATCTAGATTAATTATCTCAGTGTAGTTTTGGAAGAGATATAGGAATACTAACTTCTAGATTCTAGATAAGAAAAGTATTTATATACTTACTGTTTTTACTTTTTTTCTGTTTTTCATGCTTTTCGGTAAAAATAAAATAGCTTACGTCATTCATCGTTTTATGTTTTTTTTTATGAAGTAGGCTGACAAACGAGCAAGCGGATCTCCTGATATTAAACGATTACAGCCGCCTATGAACATTTGCAATATTGCAGAACTTGTCCACGTTTAATGGGGAGAATTGGCACGCATGGAGGATTGTATGATTTGCTGTAATCTTTTTAGTAATTAACGAAACTCTTAATATCCGTTGCTTGAGCTTGTAAAATCAAATATTAGTCGTTCGCGTTCACGATGTCAATGTCGAACACACAATTTGTCAGAACCAATACATTAGTATTATGAAATGATATCTTTGAAAGATTCAATAACTTGTTAACTTGATTCTGCTAATTACGGAATAGTCCACTAGCATTTATTTTCCGTAACATTCTTTTGTCTTTTATTGAAATATCCTGTTTTTTACTTTTAGAGGCAAAAATTTTGACGGTTGACATCATATTCAACTATTGCCGATTAGTTATTTGTAGGGTGTCGATTTTTTTGGAGATGCTTGCTCAGCAGATGAAAAGCAAATTTATGAATTATATCTAATTTAGGTCGGTTTTTAATGAAATGAATGATTTGTAGCACAATGTGGCTATTCATGCCATGGTAAAAGATATTGCCATAGCATTGTGGACGCCGAACAACAATTGAGATATATTGTTTAATGGAGGAAAAAAAAACAGATACTGAATGATTGTAACCACCCAAAGTGTATATATCCGACGGTGGAATTCAATTTTTTTACACTTATTCCACCTAAGGATAAGGAATCAAGGTGATTCTCTAATTTAATTTTTTTTCATCAATTCTCCGGAGATTCTCCTATCCCTACTTAATATTCCATTGCGTGACTGGACTGTTCTCATCCATCTAACTGAATCTGTCCACTAAACGTTAAGGGATAAGTAATGCGATAACACCGTTTAAATCCGTTTAACGGGAAACGTGCGTCTTCAGTAACCCCTTAAATATTCGGTAAGGTATTTGTGCAGATTGTAAAAGTTCCAGTGTCAATAAAGTAGAACATTTTAAAGTTCAAACCGCATCTTTCATCCTTTCATTCCATAGAATAGTAATAAAACCCTGTAATTATGTTTGTTAATCTGTTCTTCTTTCACGCATGAAGCAACGGATCGATATGACATTTTGATACAGATTGTGAGCCGGAGAAATTAATTTATTCAAATGAGCCATTACTGGCACTTTCGCTCTTTTTTGAATTTTGTAAGTATATTTATAAGTATCAAATTCAAAATTGCTCTATTAAAATGATGTTTCAATGTTTTGTTCAATTCCTACTATTATAGTTTAAATCGTTAAAAAATTACATTTTATTCGTCCACTCGAGTTCATATACATTTTGTTTAAACTTGTATGATACTTGGATGACACTTGATGGTAAAACATTTTTTTTCAAATATTAAATCATTCATTTAATTAATTGTACGGATTAAAGAAATCTCTTGTATATCTAGTAGGATATAATAAATTAATTGCAATTATTTAATAAAAGGTAAGTAAAATAATATTTTTCTTAGCTTAGAACAAGTAGGAATTGACTCAATTTTTTTAATACTGTTATCTATATATTGATACATGAAGAGAAAAGTTTGTATCCCTTTTATAGTCTACTGCGCTCACGAAGAATGACAAAATTGGACAGCATTATGGTTTATATTAAAAAGCTGTGTGGAAATCCAAAACTTTTATATCTTATTCATAAAAGTATATAATTAGAAGCGAATACGTTTATTGCTTACGTCGTACTGTTAAATGTCAAATACCTGATTCGTCAGATCATAAATGTCACAGTTCAAAAGCTTTATGTCAACGCATAAAGAGGTGTTAACTGATACTCCTTGAATTAAACCACCTTTGGTTGATTTCGAGCAATAAGCGATCTCTAGTAAATATTAATTCGTTTGTTTGTTTGTTTAACAATATCTTGCGTAAGACGAACTTTGGTCTACCATAAAATTTTGAATTAAGTGTAATAGGAGTTATTCAATAATATATTTTTTATTTCAGTTGTAATGATAGATCAAGTAACTTGTGCAATTTTATTACATAGACGTATACTAAGACCCGTAAACGGTTTGGTGACTTTTAAAGTCGAGAGTGACATAGGTCTCTTTACTTAGAAAATCTATATGTGAAGAGAATACTTTTTACAACTTATTGAGCGCACGAAGAAGTCTGATATTTGACAGAGTCATTAACCATATTGAAAGGGTTTGCAAATATTTAAATATTTTACATATAACTTTTAAAGAAATATATTAAACTAGATTAGCGAATACGCTTATTGTCTACTTATATAACATTAATGTCAAATACGTAATTCATCAAATCATAAATGTGACAGTCATAAAACATTAAAGAGTTCCTTTTTTTATTAAATATATTAATATTATCATTAATTTTATTAGGGCCCTCATTACATATATATTTAATTATCATTAAATATATATGTAATGAGGGCCCTTCGGTCGATTTCGACCATAAGGCTTCAGGTAGTATAAAAAAAAGGCCAAGTCGAATCCAAGCGAGCGAAACCACTGATGGAATTTAATTTAAAAAGTATTTGTTAAAGATGTATCTTACACTGTTTATAACTTTATCACAAAAATTAAAACAGTAATAGAAAACTGCTGATAACGACCTTCTTATAACATTGTTTTATAGTGTTGTTAGGACATAGACCACATCGCGTCGTCGGTGTAAATGAGCAATCTCCACTTATCTGAGAAGTGTTTTAATTATTTTTTAAATTTTTTCATAAACATGCTGTCTGTCAATATGAAAGTTGTATATTGTTAATAAAAAAATCACAAATCCATCGGGATTTAACGAGGAGGAGGGATTTTATTGAGGCTTTTATTTAATCAATTTTAATTTAACCTCTAAACTTGTAGATATATGTAAGTGGTATTAATTAATTTTACAATAAAAACCCATGTTTAGAAACTAAAGAGTTAGGCAAAGGTTAAAGGTTTTAAGTTGAAATGCATGTCGATGATGATGATTTCATGCTTTTTTCTGTATTTACTAACTACTAGGTAATTAGTACATACAGAAAAATTATTTAGTTTTTATCATTCACCTGATTTTTGATGTTTTGAATGTCCACGGGCAATGCTGACCGCTTATCAGGTGAGCCACTTGCTCTTTTGTCTCTTACTTCATAAAAAATCCACGTCATGGAAAACGATGAAGGAAGTCCAAGTTTGATCATTAATCAAGGTAAAAATATTCTATTGCAACCTCGGAAGTTGATCATTTATGATTGTTTATAGAATTAATGGACATAATTTAATTGGTATGCACCTTTTTGTATTTATTTATTTATTTATTAAAACTTTCACACAAAAACAATTGTGCAGAGGCGGACTTAATGCCTGAGGCATTCTCTACCAGTCTACCTGTAGGTGGAGCAGAGAGGCAGGTGCATAAAAGTAAAATGAAAATAGTTAATATTTACTTTTTTTGTAAGTATTATTCACTTTATTGACTATTCTCTTGGACTATTATGGATTATTATTTATAACGCGATCGTAATTAACATATTAATTGTAATTTAATATACAGGACTCGGTTAGCGGTGAGTTAAATCCGGATCAAGGGCAATGTCGAGTTATAATAATTATAAATGTCCGTTGGTGTAGTCGTTGCCGACTGCAAAGCCGAAGGTCGTGGGTTCGATTCCAACCCAGGATAAAATATTTGTGCGATGAGCAAAAGTATGTGTTCTGTGTCTAGGTCTTAACTATCTTTATAAGTACGTATTTAAAATATAGAAATATTAATATCAGTCGTCTGGTTACTATAGTACAGGCTTTGCCTATTTTGGGATCAGATGGCTGTTATGATTGATGATGTTGATGGATATTAATTTTTCCGCTTAAGTATCCGGTTTAATTTCTTATCAGGCGAAACATATTTTACTTTGCCTTCGGCTGCATTAGCGTGTGTTGCGATTTCGCCTTATTTTTCCGATTCGAAAAGTCTGTCCTTCGCGTTTCCCGATCTGCATCTATGCAAAAACAGTCATAACTATGGTTCCACCAACCACCACACCTTTTGATTTATAACATTAATAACCAACTACCGTATAATATATATAAATAAGTAATGATTATTAAATCATAACCTTTTTGGTTTTTTATGTAGTGTTGCTCAATCCTTAAGAGTTTTTTTTTTACTAAGAAATATGACGACGACATAGTCAATTAGGCAACATTTGCCACTAAAATACAAAACTTCACATTATTTTAAAAACAAATCTGCTCTCACACAATACCAACACAATACCACACATTATTTTGAACAGCACGACTTCAAACCGGCCTAATTCTGCGCTGAGCTGATGTAAGAACTTTATACTCCGGAATTACGCTGACAACATTACTGTTTGAAAGATTAAAGAAGTAAAGTTTTTTTTATAGTGATTAGGAAGCAAACGAGCAAGCGACTCACCTGATGGTAAGCGAATGTCGCCGCCCATGGACATCTGCAACATCTTGACTTGCAAATGCGTTGCCGTCCTTTAAGGTAGGAGTATGATCTCTTCTTGAAGGTCCCAATGTTGTATCGGTCCGGAAATACCGCTGGCAACAAACGATTCTACAGGTTGGTAGTGCGTAGGAAGAAGTTCCGGGAAAAGCGCACGGTGGTGGTTTGCCAGCCAACAAAGTAAAAGAGTTCTACCACTTTGTTATTTTATATTCCATTTTTGCGTAGAAAAATCCACCGTAACTTACTTTGTAGGTACGGTCGGTTGATAAATAGGTGCTCTGAGGATAATTCGGAATTTATTACTTGTTTATAAGCTTGACGTGAAAGGGTGACCGCTTGCCGGACGTTGAATCATCATTATTTGTGGTGCCTAAAAACCGCGTGGAGTTGCAATTGTGTTATTGGAGGAGCGAGTTCGGTTACCTCACACACCTGAGTCTGTGTTAAACTGCGGTACTTATCTTGACTCCTCCCTAACATAGGCAAATATTGAAATACTTTTAATTTGATCGCTGGCTACATGTCTAATGATAGCAAAGCATCTGTCTATTATGTTATTTGTCAACAAGCAATGTCATCTTTGCGTAATCACGATGTAACGTTTATAAGAAAAAAAATGTGATCATTGTGCTCCGACGACATCATTGGTAATTAATGATAATTAATTTCAATAAGCGCGTGTAAAACGATGTTATTATAACCTATTTATAAATAGGTTTTGTTCGTGGATTCGCTTGTTTTTTTTTTTAATTGACCAAGATGAATGTTTAATACGTATACATTCCTTTAACTATGTCCAAAAATCTATCCATTGCCATGCTCTTGCAGTTACTTGAGTAGGTAAACCCAGAAACACACAGACAGATTTGGCGTATGATGGTTGGTTAATAATTTGTTACAAAAAATGAAACAAATGTTAACCTTTTTAATAAGTACGTTTTATGAGTCTATTAATTATATTTAACTCTAAATTGACTTCTAATCGATCGCATTACTCATCATTTTAAAATACTTCTATTTGTGTAGAAAAAAAATCGGATTAGGGAAAAACAATGTAGGATATAATAATAATAATAGCAGGAAATAACAATAATATAAACTGAATGCAATATATTGCTTTTGTGCTAATATTGATTTGTGATATTTTAATTTCTTTAAAATTAAAAGAATAAATGATTTATAAGTCAGTAAATTTATAATAATTTTGTAAGTAATCTATTATTGAATTTTTTACTGTTCAAAATTTTATCAATATGAACAGTAAAAAATTCATTCATTCATTGCTAATTACTGGATGTCTGCTTACAAAAATACAGTCTTCATAGAAATGAAATCAAGAAAAAAACTAATGCAAGTCATACTTATGGCGCGAAATAAATTTTTCTAAAAAAAAAACGAAGTCATAGTTGATTGTACAGTAAAAGCTCTCTTAAGCTTGAAAGTTAAAACTTTTATTTGAGGTGATTTTTAAACACCACCAATTTAAGATTTTACTAGGTATGTAAGATTTAATTAGTTTTTCGGGTCACGGGTAGAGAAAAATTAGGCGGGGCGGCAGGCGCAATGGGTGCGCTTCGACTAGTGAGGTAACATCGACATTGGAATGTCGATAAAGATTAGATCTGGTCAGTCACTTACTAAATAACATTAAGTACTATCCACTTTAATTCAACAGGTATCATACTGAGTTTTATAATAAGAAACTAAAAAAAAAAAAATTAATTGATCTACGTCAATCGTATAAAATATATATATTTTATAACAATTTCATATTGCGGCCCTTTCAATCTATTAAAGATTTCATCCTCAAGCAATAACTTATGAAAAGTGAATAAATTTTCTTGCAGTAATGCTGTATACAGAAATCTACGGAGCATATTTTATTACGACCTTTGCATGTGTTACAAGGATTTTACTTGTTTTTTTTTTAATTTGTACAAAATCCGGATATTTGACGTTATATTTCTAAACCATAAGTCAAACGCTAAGCGATTGCCTGCTTGCTTGCTTATTTAAGTTATTCTAGTACCGATTTATTAGGGAACTGCATTGAATTACTCGGCCTCACGATTACGGGGTGAATTACCGTGCATCGATATATCGCGCATCCCTAAAGAAGTCGCGCCACCGCCGCTTGCCTCCCGGCCGGCAGTGCCTTACGCGGCGTGATCGCAGTTAGACGTGTTATAACTAATGTCGTGACAGTGCAGTGAGGTGACGAGTGCACGCAGCTATGGGGTGCGCCCGGGGGCTTTGCACCGCCGAAAAGGTGTTCATATTCATCAACATCGCCTTCGCGGTAAGCAAACATCCGAATTGATGTTAAATTCTCATATTTTCGACTGGAATTCTGTCAATAAAGACATTAAACTGCGTTTACATGTACACAAGAAGATTGATCATATATTGAACCAATAGGTTCGAATGGCAACAATGATAAATGAATTAATAGACACATACAATAATAACTAATATGGAGGCATGCGCGAATTATACAATAGCATCAAATAATTAGATCATCAATAATATTGAGAGATTTTGAGAGGCAACGACGAGAAAAAATTAATAGAAATGGCGTATGGGATTTTTAAAATAACGTTCGATAAACCCGTTTCCGCGTATTGCATAGCGTGGTTTGTTTGAAAATCGTGTAAGCGGGCAGCATCAACAATTCCCCCTCTTGCCCGGGGCTACCTGGCGTAAAGGTTCGCGGCACGACCCGTAGTTTTTATGACCGGAATTCTGTTTACTTCTTAAAATCTAACCTGCCTGTTAGTGACGCTGGACTACGCTCCATTTCGCTCCAGCGGATATGTCTTCGATTATAATTCATAAACTCTTCGGACTTGCAGCTTGATTGGAGCTAAGTGTACCAACCATTTCATTTCGTTTGGATAATCCTGATTGCTCAAAGAAACTGTTTGGTGTGTTTTATGAACAATCCACATGTAAATACAATTATAAAATACATTATAAATATAAGGAACAAATTAAATTAGAGTGAACAGTCGGTGTTATTGTAATAATACATTCTTTTTTATATATTATATTTTCTCTTTTATCTTTATTAGAGCGATATAAAGCATTGTCTATCTCTGTTTTTTTTTGAAATGATAAAATCGATGTATGACAAAATAAAGCTCCAAACAATTCTAGTTTTTGCAGTGACCTAATTTCCAAAAATGTTCGGTAAACTAGAGTGAAAGTAACTGTATTTTATATTAATATTGTAATATTAATTGTTTAAAGGGAAACTGACGATGGTATTGTAATATATAAATATTTTGAAGTAGAATATTTAGAAAGGATTTGTTAAAATCTCCGCCTTTTGAATATCAAACGAATCGAAATAACAGACTAAGAACTATCTTCTCTCTTCAGAACTATCTATATTAGATCGCATCTGAATTTTTTATTATTATATATTAGTTATAAAAGAGCGTTAGTTTTTTTATTCAAGGCTTTTTTTCCTCGCGAGAATCTTTTGACGAACTTCAACTAACTGCTTTTCGTCGCGCTTTGTTGTTTTTATTTTAACATCAAAGCCGGTCTCGTGTTGTATTGTCTCCGTGTCCGAGAGCGAAGCGTGGCTTATGCAGGCGGTTTATCTCGAGGGTCATTGCTATCACAATTGCCCGTCTGAGTAATCGCGGAGACGTCACCGAAAGTGAGGCGAGTGTAGTTGGTGCGCCGTTGTTAACGGTTATTAAATAATTTCCGTTCTAAATTCGAAATACGAATTCGTTGCTTCGGATGTTTTAGTATTAAACTAATGTTAGCTCGTTATAAACACTTTATCGAATTTGTCACTAATAATAAAGCAAATAATATGTATATTGGTGTTGTTGTTTTGGCGTGCAGTGTTGTTTTCATCCATCTTAGACCTCGATGTATTTTTCCACATTATAAGCACTTTTGCGGTAAATTTTTAATTATTTATTTTGGGATATTAATTTTTTTAGATTACCATTTCATTTAATTGTGCATGTCACTATTTTATCTTTTACTAAGTATAGTATTTTTGGTATATTTCTACGATTTTTAGCAGCATTTTCAGATTGATAATAACAGTAAAGTTACAAATGCCTAATAAGAAGACATTTACGTTTGAACAGAGTTGTGGTGTTTACTTTGAACTTTACATTTATTTATCTTATTTTAGACGCTACATGATTTGTTATAGATAGATCGACCGCCGTTCATCTTGTATAGTAGGCAGTTATATGAACACGATGAATGCAACAATTACATTCCAGCGTCATCAGTCGAAATAAGATCCGGCAGTGTTTTGTTTGCTAATTCTCGGAATCTACGAGTCGATGTGTGATTTACTTTTAACGAATTATTGCTGAAGATCCATAACCTATATATTAATACGTGAATAGAAAGTTTTGTATCCATTTTCAAGGCTATTACGCTCATAGGGGCATATAGCATACATAAAAATTACACACGGCCAAACGAACAAGTAGTTGTAGTTCATACAAAAATTAGTTCTGGGTGGAATTGAACCCACGATTTGCGACGCCAATGCAACAGCTCAGCAACTGCTCCAAACGATAATCATAGAGTTTATAGTTTAAAGTTATAGTTTACATTAAAGAGATTTGCGGCAGTTAATTAAAAAAAACTATACATCAATAAAAATATATATTAAATAAGTAAACACGTTTATTGATTACGTTTGCTATGTTAAATAATGATGTCAAATAAAAATAAATAACCAACAATGTCAAGTCAAAGACGTCAGTCACAAAGCAATATTCAATGAATGAAGTGGTGTGCTCTTTGAAGAAAACTTCCTTTGTTCAATTTCCATCAGTCGGCAGTTGTTAATATAAATTTTCGAATCAGATCCACGATTTATTATACAAAGATTTATTTGTTATATAACCAATATTTTTTACATAAAAAATGATATTTTACGTAGTGATCTCCCGTATAACAAAAAACTTATATTTTTCATGACTTACCCGTATATTTTGCGTAACTTACCGTGTTTACCTTCCAAGAATCGAAGTTCGTCAATATCTTCTCAAAATTCGTCACGCGAGGTCTTACGTCATTCCAACGTTATTGGCTTCAAAGCCTCCGACATTGCCTATTACTTCAAATATTTGATTACCTAGTGATTGAGTATCCCTTAACGTGCTTCAAGACCAACATATTTTATTACCCATCGGTGTTACAATTTGCTGGTGTTGTAAAAGAGAAATATGATATTTTTTGCTTTTTTTTAAACGCACGGTATTGTGATAAATGGTCGTTGACATTGTGGCATAGGTTAATCTTCGCGCCACCAGCTGTTGTACACATTAAACGCTACCGTCTTATTTATTTACTACTGGCAATTAACATGAATTAATAGATAAACTTTAATCTATCTACATTTTAAGAGGTTTTAGCGCTCGAATCTAAAATCACTAAAAATCTACTAATCGGGCTATTAAATGTTATATAGCGGAAATTTCGTATCTCGAAAACATGCAAAATCGATCAAGTAACTTTAGAACATTGCAGTTAACTGTGTCTAGTAATATTTAAAGTATAATAAAAAAAAGATAAATATAAAGGAAAATACTTTCGACATTTCAACTTTCTATCGTTATAAATTATTGGAATCTATTTTTGGCTGTGGTGTAAAGTTGTATTTTTCGAGATACGGTAAAATCGTTTCCGTTGATATAGTGTATCATACTAATATTATACATTTGTAAGTTAAGATCGCATTAAATCGCATAAAAACGGCTTGACGGTTTTGGATGAAATTTGTGGTGGGCTGGGCTCTGTAATTACGTGATATGACTAAACTACTGTTATTTTAAACCTAGTTTCTAGTTCTTTGCCTGTAATTAATGTAATATGATGTCCTCCCGGCTGATTCCAGCCACGGCTGCCGGTCTACTAGAGATCAGCCAAGTGCACAGGATATATAGTGCACAAG
>DWHO01001162.1:0-16347 GCA_018247575.1 Eurytides lysithous rurik
TCGCCCGGAAAGTGAAGGTGACGGTCGCCCGTATCCTTAACCGTCCTTTTGGAGCCTTCGACTGCTTCAGAGAGATGGCTTTTGAGTAAATTTATAGTGAGAATGGCTTCCTCTGGCGTGGATATTGCCTCGGGTAAGCCGATGAAGTGCTGGGGGTTCAAGGCCTCGATTTTGACATCGAGACGATGCCAGTCCACTACGGTTTTGGTCAGAGGGACCTCACCGGCGTTCTGGCCCAGCTTGATGATAACTGGACGATGGTCTGAGATTAGCGCATTGCAAGTCTCGATCGATATAAGACCGAATGAGACTTCCTTGAGCAAGGCTATGTCCAAGACTTCTGGGATGTGATGCGCGTACACTTCGTACTGAGGGAAGCGCGTGGGGGTGTCTGGAGCGATTACGCTGAAGTTGAGGTTAAGACCAAGGTCGAAGAGTATTCGGCCGTTGGTGTTAACTCTGGTCAAATTCCAAGACCCGTGCTTGCAGTTTAGGTCACCTGCAATGAGCACGGATGGGTGGCTCTACCACCATTCGTCAGTACGAATGGACTTATCCGGTTTGAACCGGTTCAACGAACCGAGAACGACCACAAAAAAGTGCTGGAACAAATTGAAACGTAGTTCATTTAAATTTGCAATTAATCACCGGTTAACGGACGATCAACATAAAATCGAGCTTCTCGAAATAGTTTTCCTTGATCAATGAGCTGTCAAAACTTTTATTAGCTTTATTAGCTAATCTATTAATTTCGCCAATCAATCATTTGTAAAACAATTCCGTTAACTAAAATATTAGTTTATACTATGAAAAATATACTTATTTCCACTAGTTCGTAGTTATTATTTAATTGGTATTTTCTTTTATTTAAAAACATCATATCACAAAAAGCTTAAGTGTTATTATTTACTTATACGTACTTATATCTTTGTTTTTATAACCTAGAGAGTTTTTTATTTTCATAATAAAATAAAACCTGTATCATATTTAAAAGGTAAAAATGTTATCTGATTTATCTGCAGACGAAATTTTTTATAATAGATAAAAGTTCATTTTTATCATGCTATGTGAAGATTTTTTGCGTCATTTTGCAATAAACAATATGTAAATTGTTTTTACGAGACTGACACAAATCATATTGATTTGTTTTTTTTTTAAGAGACAGCTATACAATAAATATAAACAATTAATATAATTGTTAATTGTTTATTTGTTAATAGTTAATTGTTTAATATTATTAAACAATTAACTATTAACAAATAACTATAATAATTAATTTCATCATTGATTAAAAATTGATTAGCTAATTTTTTTGAACGAACCTTTCAGAAACCCAAGGCAGGTTGACAAGACTTTAACAGTTCATCATTTTTAACATAATGTAATTTTATGGCCGGTTTGATCGATCTTTCGGGAACTGGCCATAAATTACATAAAATATTTACATAAAAATGGAATAATCCCTTAAAAGGCATCCTTATCTGTCATCGCTTTTCAATGCTGTGAGCACAGTATCTTGTTTGCTTCTTATCTTTCCCTTTATTGATTTGACGCAGTTATATCTATTAAATAAAGCGATAATAAAATATACACAACAGATATATAAATAAATAAAATAAATAGATATTGTTGTAAAACATTTTACCCCCATTAATAAAAAGATTATTTTAACGTGATGACAATATAAAACTTTTTTTTGAAACACATTTAACCATTTTTTTTTGTTAAATTTCATATTTGCAGACAAAAAAAATAGATGTAATTTCGAATAACAAATTTTTGGAATTTATAAATTATGACAGTTATATGTTTATAGTTAATCTAAAAATTTTCTTAATCGAAGTGCAACTGTCTAAACGAGCCTTCCAGACCGAACATGTCCTCTGCAGACTGTGGTTTGCCAGAACGTTTTGATTCGTCGGTGCCATATTGCCAGTCTTCCTTTAAAAAGTCACTGTATTCCTCCACTTTTTTCTTCCAATACTCTGAAGATAAAATATTATTTGTACCGAATAATTTAAACGAGTAAAAAAATGTGGAATTAAAACTTAAGATATACCTATAATTTGCTTTACATCTCCCCCACTCCCGCCGTATTCGGTGGGCAATATTTCTTTTGGTATGTATTTATACATTCCATCGTAATCTTTGTTATGAACGTAGAGCTAAAAAGTTAAATTTAACGTTAACTTAATTGTTTATTATTGTTAATTTAATTGTTTTTAGTTCGTACGAATTAAGGTATCATTTATTTACTCTATTCTGATTCTTCTCATTCAGTAGACTTTTAATCGCATTAAACACCGTTTCAAATCCGCTTGGTGTGTTTATATAGTGATATCCTTTCATACGTATCGGTTTTGCATCCTGAAAAAAAGTTTAGCGTTGATTTTATTCACAAAATACATCACGTGATATTAAATTATGTTTATGCATACAATACACATACACAATAAACGTGTGTGTATGTACGTAAGAAGTTATACTTCTTTGAAGTAACTAGATAAAAATCTTTCTAAAATGTATGTCCTTCGCGTTGTCCTGTGTTTGTTGAGAAAACGACACTAATAATAAGAAAAAAGTATGTAATACATCGAAAGAAAGTTTTTTTATAGTGTATTATCTAGTTAAATATAAAATTTTATTTAAATATCATAAAAAAAAACCAAAATGTTGACTAGCTAATTTCATGGTGTCGATTCTTAGTGACGGTGTACACGCGCACCGTAAAAATTTACTCTCATAATTTTTCCCTGAGGCGCCAAAAGAAGTATAACTTTAAAAATACGTAATTTTTTATAAGAACATAATACCTGTGAAGTTACCACCATCATTTTAATAGTCATGGGTGTCATTTGCAAAAAATGCGACATTGTAACTGCATCCAAATCTAGAACAAATTGTGTTCCGGCGACGACTGTGTTGTCATCTTCCATGAACAAAATCTGGAATGAAAATAACAGTTGAAAAGAAAAGGATTTTTGGTTTCTCATTTAATGCATAAAAGCTTCATTAAATTTACCTGTTCTATAACGAAACTGACACATAAAACATCGGCGACTGTATATTTTTCTGGGTTGTATCTTCCTGGCCTTATAATTACAACACGGGGAGATGTAGGCGTTGCTAGTTTTGGTAAAACTAGATACGCACTGTGAACATTATAGTCAAAATGATTTTGTTCATTTTATTAAATTAGATTAAATCGAATAAACATTTGACTATATATAGAACATTCTCTTACCCCTGATCGATAATTTCATTAAATAGAGCATCGTTGTACTTAATTTTAAAAAATTCCGGCGCTGTGTTACGAATAGTATAGTAAAGATCCAATTTTTCTTTAGTTTTCTCTAAGCTAAATTTGCATCCACGGAGGAATGCAATCAACCATTGGTCGTCTGCAACAATATAATTCCTCTGTCAGAAAAGCAAAGAACACTGATATGGAATTATATTTTTTGTCTAATTTACACTGATCCCAATATATGGAATAGTTTATTTAACAAACTGTCAAGTATCATATAACACTTATTGCTTGATATTTTAGACGACTCACTACTTACGCCGCCGCACCACAAATAACCTACAGGTGCCAACTCAACAAAAATGTTCAAATAATTTAAAAGTTATCAATTTTCTACTGTGTCCTAACTTTTGACAAACAACCGTTTACCTCAAAGATGAAAATAAGTACAATTGAGTTATATTTAATGTATCTAATACTTTATTTTTTTTATTTCTAAGTATCTTATGTTGGTTAGTATTTTACATGTTAGGTGGCTATGAGATGTATCAAACAAGTGTTAACCTAATGGGTTACATTATTTAAACTTTTTTAACTATAGACAGTTTTTAATTCCACCATATACCTGTTATATACTGATTAATTGAAATTAAATTATCTCAAAACGACTATAATTAAATTCAAAGTTGCTTGGAAATTTGCTAGTACATTCACCGATGCTCACTTTATGAAATTATAGGACATGGCCATTGAAACCATAGTTCAGTTTTAAAACAATAGAAATGACTTTGATAGACGATATTTTCGTTTTCAGTCTGAAGACATACATGGTCTCGACAAAAAAACAAAGCTTCATCGGGTCAATCACAAAGCTAAATAGGTCCTAGTAAAGCAATTAGCTTTTTTGTTACTTGCTAATTTTAGTTACTTGTAAGATTTTATCGTAAATACAAAAAGTATTTTTGAAAACTCTCGTATCGAAAACTGACTCTTCGTTCCAAAAGTGCAACCAGAATTATGCTAATCGGTGGTCTGTTGTTGCATGAAAAGGGACAAACCGAAAAACACATTTTCGGGTTTAACATTCATGAGGATCGTTCAAATAAATTAGTATTACCAAAAGATAACGTCATAGCCTTACCTGTTCTTGCGCGTAAGTGCGGCTGCTTTGCGCACCAATCTTTGATGTGCTGTAAATCATCTTTCATTCTGCTCGGGTCTTCGTTGAGCTCCGAACGAGCTTTTTCCGCAAGTTCAATGGATAACGGCCGTAGTGACATTTTTGACTCTTATTTGTAAATAATACTCAACAAATTCTATCGCACGATTCCCTTACCAAGCAACTCATGACACTATTCCCGTGGTAACGCACGCGATATGTTTTATCGTCGATTAGCTCGAATATTATCTGTAAATCGTGTATATAAGGATTTTTTTTATCTACGATCTTTTGTACATAGCAGTTTCAAGCTTTTTAGATTAAAGTAACTTATAAATATTATTTTGAAACTGACAATGTGTTTCTCAATAAAAAGTCGGTACTAGTTAACAGTGACAAATTTTGATACTGGCCATACGTCTATACTAGTTTAATTGATGGAAGCTATCTGTACAGATATTTATATCATGTATTAGGCAAAATAACATATACTGCTAAGCATATATTGTATAGTTATATATGCATAGATGTACATATATGTCATTTTTCCCAGTCCAGGATTGAAATAACTGCATATTTATATAGCTCTATAAAGGAAAAAAATTGGAACAGAACAAAAGAAAACAGAAAAAACTAGTTCAAACAGAGTATAACCAACTAACCAACCATGAAATGACTCACAATTTTATTAGATAATATTAAATCAAAAGCAGTATTCTTGAACTTGCAGTACCGGAAATTGTCTCTGATAAAATGTGGAACTAGTAATTATGTAATTTAATTGGTGAGGAAGCCACACCCATTTTGTTCTACCGTCATAATGACATAAATGACTACGAAAACGATACAAACGTTGCAATAATTTTTATGAACAAAAACAAATGTGTAAGTACTTAGTATAAAAATATGGGATACACCGAGGAGAATTATGACAACTCACACACTTTAATCAAGACACCTCGATTTATAAATTCTATAGGTTAATGCAACTCAATGCATATTCGTGCAGAAATAATAAATATATTTTGTTGTAGTTTATTTTATCGTAACATTCCTCGGAAATGTAATGATATCATGGGGTGATTTTTTTTATTTTCTTAATAATCTATCGCTAAACCTAATTATTCATTTTTGTACGGATATATATTAACTTTTTTTTGTATTTTTGCTGGAACTTTTTATAAAGATTCTTAATTTTTTTATTTCCTACTTATCCTTGCAAAATTCTAACTCAAATATAAGACATCATTTACGCACTTACGACCTTGCTGTAGAGAATCATTTTCACCCAAGGTTTTGTAATTGTAAAGCTCTTCCGATATGCTTTGAATAATAACAACTGCCTCCGTGTTCTAGTGGTATAGGCCCGCGCTTTACAAAACGGAGGTGTGGGTTTGAATCCCGCAGAGGGCAATGACTTTGTGTTTTTGTTCTTAGTTTAGTTAGAGCGTTACGAGCTGATCACCCGATTGCCTGAAAAGTAAGATGATCCATGCGTGGGATAAGCATGTAAAAAGCCGGTACCGGTTTCTTGCCAACGTCATCTAGCAGTGGCTTGAAGAAGTCGTTATTAATACTTAACGGACGGGGCCCGTTAGATTTACGTTTTTCCATTCTGACTTCCTAGGATGGGCCACGTAGATCTACGCTTTTGCTTAAATTTTAGGTACGTTGCGTTAGTTTTTTTTTATTTTACAGATTTTTCTTGGTACCATTAATCAGCACTATCTGCCTGTTGTTCCTACGCTGTAGTTTTGTTTTTTAGGAAGTATACGAAATAATTTTACAACGGTAAAAATGGCCTGTCCGTTAAGTGTTAAGAGATCGGTTTAATGTCACCGCTTCTGCGCCTTATCTCTCTCCGGTAGTGTCGATTATCCGTCCCATCGGACTATGAGAGCAAAAGGAAGAGTAAGTGCACCTGTGTCTGTGCAAACGCTTGTGCACTATAATATATCCTGCGCACTTGGTTGACCTCTTGTAGATCGGCCGCCGTGGCCGGAATCGATCGGGAGGACATTAATAATAACAACAACTTACAGTCTCTGCAAGAATATTATAATCTAAGAATATCTATTTAGTTTTTGTTGAACAGTAATCTTATAAAACTTAGGCAAAGAACATGATGTTTTACTACTTACTTGCATACTTAATAGACAAAATATTTGTTGATAGCTCAAAAAATGGAAATACGATTTTCTTTACGAATTGTTAAAAAGTTTTATATGTCATAACCGTGATCAGTTTTTAAACGAAATTGTTTTTAAACTAGCTAATTATTAATAAAGTTTACTTCTACATTACTATCTTACTGTAGAATATTTTCAAACAAAACGATTTAAACTTTACGCTGGAGTTAGTATAATGTAATTCGTCCAAACACCTGCACTCCCCGACGTCAGCCAAAGCTAAACAGGCCGAAAACCAGCGGCGGCGCGCTGTCTGCTAACAAGCGAGGAATATAAATAAATACCTGGATTAAAATAACACGTTCACATCAGCTTAATACATTAAAGCATATAATCATCGTAACACTGGAGGAAAAGCATTCTCAGTGCCCGTGTTGGTAAAGTGCTGCGTACCTAGATTCACCTTAAATAA
Source organism: Eurytides lysithous rurik (assembly GCA_018247575.1). Taxonomy (NCBI): domain Eukaryota; kingdom Metazoa; phylum Arthropoda; class Insecta; order Lepidoptera; family Papilionidae; genus Eurytides; species Eurytides lysithous. The sequence goes on from DWHO01001162.1 coordinate 7,008, forward strand.
AACATTAATCAATTTGCTTCTCTTCTAAACTTTTCGCTGTACAAATTTGAAATGCATTACGTAATCACTTGTGATGTATGCTTTGTTTGCTCTGATTCAAGCCCGAGGAACGCGATTATTTAAAATATTCAGCTAATATCAATAAACATTCAAGTTTCATTAGTTTTGTAACGAAAATCGAAATTGATGATTAAATCTATAATAAAATAAACAATGTTTATATTTTTCCAAACAATACATTTATTTTGTGAATATTTACAGAGATTTATTCTACGCATTACATTTAAAACCCTGTTTAACTTTATACATTACATCCATTTTTTACAATACACTACAGGGGTTTATTAACACATTACATTCTCAGGGTAGTAAGGTGACTAAAAAGATCACAGAGAATTGAAGTTGGCCATGCCAGATCTAATATATATATAAATGAAGACAATGACCAAAAATATAAATTTTTAAACCATACAAATTCTTTTTATGCGAATGTATTGATTATTTATAAATTACTCTAAAATTATAAAGGTGAATTTTAGTTCGATTAAAAGGTTGTTATTGCATCAATATAAGCCGTAATGAAAAAATTTAAAATTTCCATGATATTATATAAATAATTATAAAGCCTAACTCACACAGTGTAAATAAATATCTAACTAATATATTAAACTCTTACTCTACTTAAGTAATACTTAAAATCACAATCATCAGGTATAAACCCGATAAACGTAAATTAATCTATGACTAATAGTCGCTACCAAATTTGCTAGAAGTTTAAATTGTGATAAATTATAGTTTATGTTCAGCTTTATGCAAAATCGGTTCGTTCAATTTTTTTTAGTAACTCGAGTGATATTAAGTGGGGTCGTCGGTCCCTAAATAATAATTTATTCATAATATTTAAAAATAGCCATAATTATAAATGCAGCTTCTAATTTCACAAATGTAAAATACGGTTGTGTGGTATCAAACTAAACTTGGATTCCAGTAAATTATGAATTAAATGATATGAGAGAAGTAAATTATTATACCAATCTCAACAATACAGTTACATACGTAGCGCAATGTGAATAAAACAGAGATAATCTCTGTCCACCTTCTTACAGAAAACCGAAACATACTCGTATTTAGTATACGAAACGTATACTTACACCAGAATGTATTAACACGTTCCAGGGCGTATGAAAATAGTTATGGCATTTCGTTAAAATTATTTACGTATCATATCGAATGACTTTGAAGGTCCACAAGTGAAATTACACTCACTCGAATTGAATTAATATAAATATAACACTAATTGCATCAAAAGTTAGCGAAGAGCTTGAGCTCGTCGGGGTCGAGTGCCCTCGCAGCCTTCCAATCCGTCTCGGGGTACTCGTCGAAGTTTGAAGTGTCCCCTTCGTAAGACACAGTCGGAATTATGGGAGGCTGAGAACAAAAGAGATTCATGAAAAACCAACTTGGATATAACATAAATAACATAGGCCACGGTAGAATCAACTTCCAACTATCAATTACGAAAGTTCATGCTTCTCCATGAATTTTCTGGGAAAATAGACTGCAGTGATCTACTGTCAAGTGTATTTCTCTCAACGCCATTATACCGAACTCGACACACACCCCTACTTCACGTACCTTGCGTTACCACGAACTATACCTTACAAAAACCTTGCATTACCAAAACTCTGTCTTATGTCCCGCATATAAAACACAAAATATTCTAATTTGGATCTATTTCATCTATCTAAAAGTGCCTTAAAACATGAAATTAAAAAATTGCATCGCGCAAATACTTGTTAATAATTTAAATATATATTCAATGTAAGTACTACCAATGCGTATTTAAATGTATAATTTCAATAACACGCAACGTCTCATACACAACGCCGTCTGTTACCCTATTAATAGTGTACTAAATGTGTAATCCTGTGTTGGCCTTAAGTTAAAATGTATTAATTTTATGTTATTTTATTTCTTTGCAAACGCTGTTGGATTACCTAAATAAAAAAAATAGTTTAACGAGAAAATAATCACGTACATATCAAATACCATCTATTCCTTATATATATGATATAATAGATATAATAGATATGATATAATAGAAAAAATATTATATAACAATTATGGTACAAATATTACAACGATTTAGAATAGTGTTGCGGAGCCAAAGACGATCGAGGGGTAGGGGGGGGTTGCTGCGGGCAGTGCGCGCCAGCCACTCAAAGCACTTGCTTTCTAATCGCCCTACCAATCAGTTCTCCATACAAGCCATTCGCAATAAAAAAAAAACTTTAATTTATTATTTAAGGTGGAGGGGTTTCCCGTATCTAAATACAGGCACGATCTTTCCAGAAACTGGCTATCGTTAACCTTTAGCTAACTAACAGATATACGGACAGCACAACGTTTATACATTTACATAATACGTGCGTACAAACACTTACTGGGTAGTCTAAAAACTATTATTAAACTATAAAAATCAGAATTTAAGTTACCTGCAACTTCTTCATAAACACATCCGCCCAATCCAAATTCTTGAACCACCTGTGCCTCTTAACGTCTTCAGATCCACACTGTAACGAAAATAAAGAGGAACATTTGTTTTATATATATATTCTGGTATTGGTAACACTTCACCTATCAAACTGAGGAAATAAATCTCAACTATAAATAAATCTAATAAACAAAAAAGCCATAAAGCTTTGATGTCTAAAAATATTTTAATTTTAATGATGAATTGTCATCCTCTGTTACGTTATTCTTAATAAGCCCTCTAAATATACTCCATTGATTAATAAAATCAAAATGGCGAAGTGAAAATAGCTCAAATTTATAACTTTAAGAGATAACGACCAAGGTCGTTATTCGGTTTAGGAAACATCAACTCAAAAATTTCAATTTCTTTATAAAATGTATTTACCGACTCAGTTTTAAGCACATGTTTGCAGTATAAAGTACAATCAGAATAAAATATCTGAGGAAACCTTAACCTAATGAAGAAGCTTTGCGATATAGCATTTACAACAAAAATAGGCATAATTAGAGAGATCTCAAAAACTACTCGTCAAATCTCGGTAAAATATATATGGGACCACACGACAAGCACCAGCCTTCAAATATTATAAGAATCATCAAAATCGGTATACCCAGTAAAAATATGTGATAATGGTAATTATGAGGTAAAAAGGTACACAGAAAAAAAAACAGTCGAATTGAAAACCTCCTCCTTTTTTGCAGTCGGTTAAAAACGATATAACACCATCATCACGTCAAGACCGTATTTTAGGCCAGTTTGTATCAGTGCATTGACATATACGCCCCATCAACAGTTAAAATTTGCAACCCGTGTTATTATTGGCAGCGGGATTGCTCATTTGGTGAATACGTCGTAAATTGCTACGTTAGAAGGCGGACGTTACATTTCTACACCGATTGTGTGTTGCGTAAGCACACGTTCGAAGCATGTTCGATTGAGTGATCGATTACTTCAAAACAAAAAAGACGGCTCCGGAAGACTAGGTCCAGCAAATCGTATGCGATAGTTGAGGGAAAATTTGACAGATATTCTTATAGCCTCTGCGTGAAAATATGTGATATTTATGCACAAGCTTTTTACAGTAATATATAAAGATATGTAACGAAACGCACGTAAGATAATTTCTGAATGAACTTTTTATCTAGACAACCAGATCACCTACCAGACTTTGTTCCGCGACATTTATCAGACATTTCAAGAGTTACTAAACCGATCGCGACAAAACTCACATCACAGTGATTATTAAAGTAGTATTAAGTTAAAGATGTGGTGAACTTTGAATAAAAATAGAGTCGCCGTCCGCACAATAAACCTCTGCTATTTAGTACAAACATATATAGATTGAGGTAAGTAAATCATATAAATTCATGACGATAGTTAAAAACCTACGTTATAACCAGAAATTACAATATTAAACTTTAATATAACATAACCATCAAACATACGGTTTTATGTGTCACAGTAATAAACATCAAAGAAAATTATTATATAGAGAACAGCAGCGCATACAGTATAGTTAGGCGTGCATAAATCCTCAGTATGTGAGAGCTCTCCTCGGCAGTCTTACTAGGTAGGGTTAGCACACGTCATAAAATAAATTGGGAATTTTAAAAATTACTAGTTTCTGAAATCAAATTAACTACTATCTTTCTAAATCCAATTATTATAAATGTACAAGTATTTTGATCCATGTATTTTAAATATATAATTATTTATAAAACACGGATTCATAATGTAATTAGGTAGATCTAAATATTATACACACGTCATGGTTAACACTTTTACGTAATTTATTTATTTATTCTTTATTGCAAACCTCTTAAAAAAGTTACAAAGGTCGGACTTAATGCCTTTAGGCATTCTCTCCCAGTCAACCCGGTAATTTCAAATACTATTACGCCTTGTTTCGAGAAATTCGCATCAATCTCGATTGTACTTCTTACTGCTATACTAATTATTATTCATTATAATATTAGTAATTGTGTTATAATACTATTACTATTTATCTCCGAAACCATAATTTATTACAGCTCGAATAACGCTTACAATCTCACTGAGAAATTGTTAAATTGTAGACTTACGCCATGAAAGGGTTGACAAAATCAAAGCCCGTGTCCTTCGAACGCAGTTAAAATAGATAGTTTCATGACGCGCCGAGTTTCCATCGCCTTGCCTGTCTACCACAGCGACCGACGACTTTTGAAGTCGCCGCCGTCCACCTGACTGATGGCTTTCTAAACATCTACGCGACATCGCCATCACGACAAAAAGCTCGGTGAAAACGTCAAATCACTAGAAACTACGCTCATTAACGGCACACATTTCCTTTTGGAAAACTGTTCATATGTGTTCATAGAATAGCAACATTCCTTTACTACTAGAGAAATACTAAACAACCTCAACTGTTTATATAGAAAATACGGCAAATCAGTTTAAAACGTATCCGTGAGGAGCTTATTTTTTTATTAAAATATAGCTCGACATTGAGGCTACGTAGAACATTCATCATTTATACAACTACGTTACTCATTTTATAAATTTCACACTATTGCATAAATTAGGTTCTAAACGAAAAGAATAATAAATATCCAAATATAACTTGACTGAAATGTTGTCATGGTATCAATTTCCTCCGAAGAACTGGTAACAACTGGTTGGACGGAATAATTTTTCTACGGATACCAAACACGAACACGACTACAAAATCACACAGAGCACACGCACGTACGTGGAATGTACTCACAGCTGCAACTTTTACATTGAAAATGAAAAACAAACACTCTTTATCATGGAAACCGTCAATATCGATTAGTTGGTACAACGCCAATCATTAAAAAAAGAAGTATTCAAACATTTGTGAATAGGTAGTTTAAATTTCCTTGAATAATCTGCTTGGTAATATAGAACAGATGTCTATTGGTGGAAAATTGATCATAAGAAAATAATTTCTTAATTCGCAATAACAAAAGAGAATAATGAACGTTCTTTGTAGAAACTCATTATAAAGAAAATATTACAAAATTCTAAAATACATATAAACGTTAGCACTAAAAATTTACATTTTACTTTGATTTCGGCTCAGGCAAAATATAAACGAATACAATTAAAAACGGTTTACTTTTAAAAGGTTTATTATTGTCTTTGCGCTCACCTTCATATTGCCGAGCCTTTTTGTTCTGTCTTGTACTAAAAGCTTCTTAATAAGGTCCTTGGCAATGGGGTCGAGGTGTCGAGGCCAGTCAACTCTCCCGTTAAGGATTTTCTCATATATTCCGAACGGGTTGTCGTCATAAAAAGGCGGATAACCGACCAGCATTTCATATATCAGTACGCCTGGAAAAAGATGAACACCAGTTTTAAAGTAAACAATGCAACAATAAAACAATCGGATTCAAATAGTTCTGGAACGCCTTGTAATGATCTTTAAGTGTACAGAATTTCAAGTTAACAATCTGTCACTGTGCAACAAAATTTTAATGGTATACTCAAGAATGTAAATATAAAATATATACATTACTAATTGGATTGCTCGCCGCTCGCTTTAAATCTAATTTATTCGAGCAACCCGAATTCAAATTCTGATAGTAATGAATTTGTTTAGTTCACTATTAGCATATTTCCTTGTTCTCAACGGTAAAATGAAGCGTCGTAGAGAAATCTACAATTAAATTTCGCTGTGTGCCTCGTCGCGACATGTGCTACATACCCTCTGTACAATGGGACCGTTTGCCCAGCAGTGATATGGACTATAATTATCACATAAGGCATCATCGGTTTCCCAAGTAGACGTACAAAAGTTTACATGCATATATTTAACAGGTGCAAAGTCTTAACATGAACATCTTGCTCAATGCCACGGACACGACAAGTAGTGGCCGCGTCACACAAGCCCTACACCGATAAATTATATTTAGGCGCATTTATAACTTTGGCACGGACTAGCGAATTTGTGCGATGGACAAGAGCATAAATCACCGGAGCATTAAATTATTGTAACGTAAACATCACATTTAAATGTCTCCACGTTCCTTAGCCGTGTGCTGACTGATAGCACACCAAACGTTGTGGGACAAATATGTTCGAAAACAATTATATTGTGAGCGATCTAAACATTAAACTAGAAAAGCTTGTGTTTGTTTGTTATACTGACCCACTCACACTTTTACGTACATACTATTTTTGTTCTCTCTACTTTAAAATTACAAAAGAATTCGGTACTTTGTTTGCTTGTTCTTAATGAGGGAGTTCAGACGTGTCAATTTTAGTATTTTTAAACATTTGTACAGCCATTATTTTCAAAAAATAAAATTGCCTATTGCCTATTTTGAGAAATAGCAACACAATTTTTGAACAAGTTGCCAGGAATTACGGCCAAAAATCACAAGAACAATCCAATCAACCCCAGTTGTTTTATGAATAGAAACAACAATGAATAGAAACAAACAATGCGTAAAATAAAATATGCAATAAAAGTGTACCCGACATTCATTTTATAGACGAAAATCGCGTGACATGCCGCAAGCGGTTACGAAATAAATCGACAATGAAAACGTCAAATAAAATTCAACCGATCTTTTGGAGCCTAAAATTACAAGAGCAGAGCTTGTTCAAAACGAATATTAGAATTCATTTTCTCTTTTCTTATAATAATACAACGCAATCGCAAATTATGAACATAGTATACAAATAAATATTATGATTGCGAAATTTTGTGAAGTTGTAGGTTGACTGCAGGAGAAGTCAAAACAGTTAGAATTTAATTATGATATTCATTATGAACGCCTTATTTTACTTAAAATAAAACATTCGTCGTTTACCTTAGTCAATGTCAAAAATTGTCACGTTAAAGTTCTGTATTACGTGATGATAAAAAAGTTGAAATATTTCTTTACATTAAACAATTTGGACACCTGGATGATTACTTGTATGAGTGAAAGGCGCGTTAATGCGTAAATTTCGTAATTTCCTGATCCCGGTGCCAGATCGGTTGAAAAGTTAAAAAGAAAATTAAAAAAGGATGCACAATTATTAAGCTTCGCGATATTTATTAGATCAAAATGACAACATTTAACCGTTAAACGCCTATCACAATAACTTGAATCTAATGTGTATAAAGAATTGTTTAAAATAAACTTTTCCTCAATCCATTTTATGCCTACTTATACTTTCACGCATTAATTTGAACGTTCATAACATTCTCTTCCATGTTTTTCACAATTGAAAGCAGTAAAATAATAAAATTAGAATATTCTGATAATAAAATTCGATGTAGTGATAAAATTTTATACAGCTAACGTTATCGAAACAAGATGATGTCGAAAAGGTAAAAGTATTGTAAAATAAATTACTATATCTTAGTCTACTTTTTTATTCACCGTTATATAAAAATATTTTAATACCCTATAAATGCTATCATCATCGTCACACGCCATCTTTTTCTTTAAATTTGTTCAATATAATGTTGTAAAGAAAACAATATTATATTTTTGAAATGAATAAATTGTACTACATGCGTAAAATTTGCTGCAAACACATTCCACGATTGTTGACGATTATAACTTAAAAAAGAAAAGAAAATTTATGATGACTCAAAAATATTTTTTTAAGATAGTAATAAATTATTAATAATCAAAGCTTAATATATAAATATACAATATTATGTGTATCGTATATTTAGTTATTCTCATATAAAGAAACAAAACGAAATTACACGACATTAAACGTTGCCCGAGGCTTCATTCTCGGTTTTGGAATTATGATAAATTTTCGCGCTTTTTGTAATATTTTTGTCGTTAAAAATTAATTATGTTACTCCTCCACTCCCAAAAAGAAAATCTTTGTCAAGAATCACATCAGTGTTTTACTCCGTTATTGTGAGAAATAAAGATAATTGAACAAACACACTTTCAGATTTATAATATATTAGCTTTGCCCGCGACTTCACCAGCGTGGGTTTTAATTTTTGATCACTTCTCCTGGCCTTTGTAGCTTTACCGTAATAAATTAGCCAATGTTACTCTTATCCAAGACTACATTAGTTAAAGGGTGAAAGATACAACGCAAACAAAAATATTTTAAGTTTTACACTAAAAACTAAAGATTAAAATACTAACCTAAGGCCCACCAGTCAACGGCTTTATTGTGTCCTTTACTCTGTATAATTTCGGGTGCCAGGTACTCGGGTGTTCCACATAAAGTCCAAGTACGATCCGTCAGCTTTTTTGCGAATCCAAAATCTGTTATTTTTAGATGGCCATCTTTGGCCAACAACAGGTTCTCTGGTTTTAAATCTCTGTACACAATGTTCCTGGCATGGAGGTACTCAAGAGCCGACACTATCTCCGCTGCGTAGAAGTTCCCTGCAAGTGAAGTTTTATTTATTTTATTCTCAGACAATTTCAGGTTCATAAACATCGTCAAGTATATAAGATAATAACGATTATTTAAATATATAGAATTTATTCTTATAATCTTAATATGACCTGTTGCCATGTAAAACACCTTTCATGACAACATTGTGAAACACGGATTGTAAACTTTTTAATTAGAGATAGAAGTTGTGATAAATATCCAGCAATTTTCGTGTTTAATTTATAATTATAGGACAAAACTGATTTAAACACACACGTAAAGTACTTAAGAGATATTTATAAAGGTCAATAGTAGGGTAATGGTTCCACAAGTATGTGAAATAAAAAAAATGTTTACCAAGGACTTACAATTACTTTGGTTTCACCAAAGGTAAATCAACAACAGCTGCGGGTGCTAAACTTCTCAAGCATATTTTTGACGCATGGGAGAAAT
>DWHO01001163.1:0-16334 GCA_018247575.1 Eurytides lysithous rurik
TGGCAACGCATTTGCAAGTTCAGTAATGTTGCAAATGTCCATGGGTGGCGGTAATCGCTTACCATCAGGTGAACCGCATGCTCGTTTGTCAGCTTACTACATAAAAAAAACGCTCGTCGCCTAAGCAACATTGCCCCTCAAACCGGAACATTGTACTAATAACAATTTACAATTATAATTTGCTTAAATGAATGGATGGCATACTTATATAAACATCTGAACGGATCAATATGTATATCGGCATTTTGGACCTCATTTAGAAAGGAGTTTATTACTCCTATAGCTTTCGGCGTAGGTGCGTTGTTAGCATATGGTATGTGCGAATCGATAGATAACAAGACAACGTAAATATAGTTCTGCAGAACAAAATAGTTAGTCGCGACGGAACACACGGATTATCTACTTAGTTGCGCAATAACCTTATGTAATGTACAATCAGTAGGAGCTTGCGCCTGAGTTCCACCGTTAGAAGCCCTATCGTGCCAGAAACGAAGAAAGATGGTAAAGAAAGGGGTAATAACTATAGTTCCTCTTGTAGATATAATTAGATACCCGGCGAATTTAGGATATATGACCAATTCAACCAATATGATCATCATCTTCAAACTCGTTAATAGCTCAGGTTACCATCACTTCATACACGCGCTATAAGTAAGGAAGATATCCGTGTTCGCAACCTATTTATTGATTATACTCATTGGTGACTCAAAAATGCTTATGTATGTTCATATCAGAGGCGTCTCTAGCCCAAGTAGTACCCGTGTGCAGGTATTATATATTAAAAGTCTCCGGCGCCCCCTAACAACACTGCGCCTGTGTGCAAAGTACACCTTGCACCATATGTAAAACCGCCTCTAGATCGTGTTTAAATATTTTAACGCATTCACTTAAGTCAATGAAACACAACATTAACACCCAAACAAACAATTCGGATAAACCTCCATCAGGATTATTCACGCTTAGCAATAGTTCATAACAATAGTCTCTCATCATCCAGAGTTTTAAGATTACATTATAGGCATCTCAGTAATTCCGCTGGCAAAAGCCGCCAAGTTCCCAAAACGTTGCCAACAAGTTGCCAAACGTTATTGTGTTCCACTATAAAGGTGGATTTTGCGCACTTAGTAGCATTTCCGAGTGAATGTAGCTGGCGGTGCTACCGTAAACGGAGTTTGCAAAAGAATCTAACCTCTATTGAAACGACGAGACAAGCAAGACGGGCAACCGAGTATTGTGGACAATACTCGGTTGCCCGTCTTGCTTGTCCACTAATTAATTAGTCCACTAATTAATGAGAAATAGTACAAATCTCTGTTCCGTATTCTGCTTCCTTCTTCCTAGTGTCCTTCAATAAGAGAGCCTTTTCCCACCTTAAAGGCCGGCAACTAATTTGCAAGTACTCTGATCTTGCGAATATGTATGGGCAGGGGTGATTGCTTATCATCAGGTAAACCGCTTGCTCGTTTGTCTCTTCAATAACTTGCTCTCACTACTTAATACGTATTCTCGCTGCGGCTGAATGGGTTGGTTCGAACCGAGTTAGGACCATGACTTTACAGAAAATCGGCATAATGTAGAAGTGTTTGTAATCACGTTTCGTCCGGTGTGAAGAGACCGGTAGGGGTTTTCGTGATTGAACTAGAAGCCTTTTAGTTTTATTTTCCTACTATACATAAAATTGTGCTATTTGTGTTTACACCATTTAGTTGTATCGTGGATGAGTAATAAATTAAGTTGGGCCTCAGCCAAAGGGTGCAATAAAGAACTAGAATTACTTAAAACGATAGTTACTTTATTTGAAGTAACATTATAATAATTTAAACCTAACTAACCTAGGCGTGAATGCGTTCAGCGATTGAACTATACTAGCTGAATCTCAGAGAAGCTACATTAAATATGGGTTTATTGAGGTCACAATTAGAATGACGTGATTGATGCATCAGCGAATAATGGCCGGGACGAGGAAAGTAGATGCTGCATCGGCTATATGCGAATTGCAGTCATGTAGGCCCGTCGAGCTGCAACTATTGCATATAGGTTACACGCTGGCACGAGGCGTTGAGGCGGCGTTCCACTTAATCTACTGACTTGGGCAGCGTAAGGTGATGCTGGTCACGGGACGAAGACATGCGTTGGTGCCGGTACATAACAAATACCATAGAAATTGAGAGTGGGATAAACTGAACGGTCTTTATTATGACTGACTTTAAATCTGATACAAAAGAAAATATTTGTTTATATCAAAAGTTTAAAGATTTTCGATACATTTTAGAATAAAAAAGAAAATGAGGGTGTACTTTTTTAACTGAATGAACTGTAATAAGTAGATTACATTTATTATTAGTTTTTTTTTCAATGTTGATGGAAACAAATGAGTAAACAGCTCATATGATTGTAAAAGATTAAAGTGGCATTTGTAATTTTTCGTTCGACCATCATTATGCACAATTACAATCAATGGTCAACTGCGGACGTATTTTATTAGTATACAACCTTTTATTTTATAAAATGTGCAAATTACTCTGATAGACTATTTTTTCACCTCGTCAATTATACTTAGATCAGTATTTTATTTTTTTGATAATAAATAAAGACTGATCATGAAAATTGTAATTTAATTATTTTTTAGACGCATAACAATAGACGCAATACAAACCTATAACTTAATAAAACGTAGACATTATCTTATACGGTGTCTATGGTTTAAATCTATTACGGATATAATACTATAGTTTAGTCAACGGATATATTAGTACATATAATATTAGTATTTTGCAGCAATATCAATTGATTGCAGTTTCAAGTTATCCATTATTAAACATATTACTGCAATTTGTAACTATTTAGTTAATATAATGTTAGTGCATTTTAATTATCGTAAGCAGTTGGCACTACGTACTTGACTTGGTGGTCGAAAAAAAGATTACAGCCACGAGATCATTTGCTATGTAAATGTAAAGAGGATTACGTCATCAATGTATGTGAAAAGATAGCTTTGTGTGGCCAAGTAATGTAAAATTATATTTTAGAAATTTTACCTTTGTGGATTCAATACTTGTTTTTATTTGTTTAATGGAATCTTTTGTGATCAGGTAATAGTAACATGACAATACAAATAAATACTGTGCCTAAAAATTTTCATCACAGAAGTTTACTATAATTTTAAGTACAAACTAATTATTAAGTTAAGTACAAAAATCTAGATTAAAAGTGGCATGGTATAAATAATAATAATAAATAAATATAACAATACTTCGATTGTTATACATGTTTTTTCCTGATATACCTTCGAAGCTCAAGGTCCAATAACGAAAACAAATTGTCCTAAAAATTAGAAAAAATTTCTAAGAATTGACCAATTGAAAAAAAAAATTGAACTGATCCCGTGAAAAACCCTTCACTTACAACGAAAATTATCAATAACGATTGACAAATGATAGAGATATCGCATATAAAAATATATATTTTTATATGTGATATTCTATTTTATTTATATATAGATATATACGAAATTTCTATACATATAAAAATCAAACGAATTGAGAAGCCTTTCTTTTTTGAAGTCGGTTAAAAAGACTAAGCTATAATCATTGCAACTTTGTTACTTTTCCTCAGTCCCTAGGCAGGGGACTGATCTGTGAGTAGAATTTGAAACAGGCCCTGCGTCTAACGAGACGCCCCTCGATCAGTTTACGAGTAATTTGGTTAGAGGGTTATAAATCTGTGTTTAGTTATGGGGAATGGGATTTAATTCTATCACTGGAAGCTTGATCTCGATAACGGCTTTCTTTATACGATTATGGAGGTCAAAATTTAACTGTAATTGTTGTTGATATTGTTATAAAACCCATTGTTCGTAGTGCTTTTAAAATAAAGACAAATAATTTTAGAAAACATTTTGATTTGACTCCTAACATATTTTTTATATACTGACTGAAACATAACTATAAATCGTAACGAGAATTTTTGCAATGTTTATTTATTATCACCGAAGTCTTACTTGTATTTATTGTTTTACATATAGTGAGTTATGTTATACTAAACGTAATTGGAGGAAGTGTTAATAGCGCCCATAACTTTTCATTCACATTCTTTTCCAAATAACTCTACACTTTAATAAATGTATTTTATATACATTAAAATCTTTCACCGGTTGATGATCTCTCTTATTGTTGTTTACGCATTATTGCTTTATTTACTATTTTTTTTCATCAAAATTAGAAAAGATTTAATGTCCTTTATGAGAAATACATATGTAAGTATATAAATTAATGTAGAAAATTTAAGAACTGTTCAAAACATAATTTATTTGTTTAGTAGAGTAGTGATCAATTCACAATTTTTTTATAATTTTTTTATTTTTTACTGTTGTTTATTCCTCTCTGTTTAACTCTTATATTGTAGAAACGAGTTATTTTTTATGTGTATAATCAAAATATTACCATGAAAGAAATGAAATAAAAATTATATTATAATGTTAATGATATGTTGAGTAATACCACATTTTTATATATATTTATTACTAAAATACTCGTATTAAGTATATTTAAATATGCCCATATTAAACAAATTAAAAATGTTTCCCATTTTTTTACACATTGCATAATAAAATTTTTAAATGTTTTATTTTAAATCAATAAACCATTGGTTATAAATCTCAATATCAATATAAAAAAGCCATTTTTGTGAAACTAAAACTAGCTCTTTTATTAATAGAAATTACAATATTATATGGCGTTTCGTCTAATCAACCAATTAGGCAAATGTTACTAATGTAAATTATATAATATATAATTTTTCCTCGCGTTACATCAAATAATGAAGACAATCATCGAATAAGTTTTCAAATTTCTGTACGTTCTAAGAACTTTGAGAAAGGTTTTTTAAACGTCGTTGTTAAAAACACAGAAAATTCAATCAGATAAATGTTATATCATAGAACCACTATTTCTGATAATATTTGACGGCAAAAAGTAAAGGTGGTGGTCATTTTGAACGTGTCTCGACGTTTTTCAAATTAATAGAAACGCAATCTCTGCAAGAGCTTATTACTGTCGAGTGACATTACGTAATTGCGCCGCCGTTCCTTCTTGGTAAACACGCAGCACGATGGAGGCAGGATGGAGACATCAGTGTGATATCAGGGCGGCGCCGGCCAATGAGTAGCAATCGTCGGGGACCACCGTCGCGCGAGTCATTAATAAAGGGAAGATTAAGCTAGGCCACGAGCCCGGTAATGGAGTCTGAGGCTGTCGCGATGAGCGCACTTTTTACGGCGCAGTATCACGGCCACCCGCGGCGGCCTCCCCCTCTTGATTGTTTGTGGTTTCATTCGCTTTTTACGGCACGGCGGCCCTCCCGTCACCCTCGGCGCGATGATCTCGAATCACTGTCATCCGAGTGTCGTATGACGCGCCGTTGACGGCAAGTCGGCTTTTCTAGCTTCCGTTTTAATGTTCGATGCCCCGTTCGGCGCAGTTGCTAAGCAGGCGACGACGCAGTTCATGGATTCGATTCTCAAGCGAGGCAAATATTTGCACGAACCACAGATTTTGTTCCGGATTGGCAGTTTATGTCGTGAATGTATTCATTTATGTAAAATGCTCTTGTAACACAAGATATATCTATCCTAAAATATGGGCAGCGTCTTTTTAAAAATATTTATTTTTCACATCAGATCCCTTTAGTCGTGTAGAGAACGTTCTTATATTTTATTAAACTACTTCAGTAAGTTGTTAGCGTCCAGTTACCTTCATGTCGGACAAGTTCTTTTAAAAGTTCAAATGTAAATATTTTTAATGCAGCGGATTGCTTCTACAGTAAGTAACGCATTTCTGATAAACCGACTGTTTTTACTATGAACTACTACAGTATTTGTTTGAACATATCTTGCGTAAGCGTAAAGAGTAAAGGTAACAATATTTCTTCCAATTTGCATAAATTGTATTTGTATATTTAAAAAAATAAAAAGAGGACAATTCCATGAACGGTGATAATGACCTACCAACAGGCAAACCGCTTGTTTATTTACATAATTTACTTTATATGCTTATGTATTTATAGCTTGAGTAAATTTGTTTAAAAATGTTTGCTCGTTAATGTAGTAAAATTAATTTACAACATTAACGATGATACAATTATATAAAGTAAGACTTAAAAATGCACAGTTATTCAACTATTAAAATATAAAATAGTAATAAAAAAGTCGGTTTTAGTATAGAAAAAGAATAGGTTTTATAACGTATTTTTACAACTACCGAAGAGCAGAGAGAGAGAGAGTATTGAGTATAGAGTATTGTCGTATATTATAGAAAAAATATTTTAAACTTTTTTTTTTCGTTCGAACTTCCTTGTGTTTGTATATTAGTTAAATAAGATATTCTGAGCTTTCTTTTTCATTAGTAATTACTAATCGCCATAAAATGAAGCAAGAAAATAATGTTATCAGTAGAATTTGAAGATTATCACTTTTGAATCCCGATCGTATATGAATAGCTGAAGCTAACATATTCATATAATATCAGAATATTGTATGGGTATGCAAAGGCTGATAAAAGTTTATGGGTGATTAACATTTAACGAGAGATTGTCAGCAGCTGGAGTAAAATGCTTTTTACTCTATTCATATATTCTCTTTTTGTCGACAAGATTCTTTTTAAGACTTTGATCGGGAGATATCACACTATTGCCATTGATTGTAACGTAATTCAGTACATTACTGAATTGCGTTAACTTTTGCGTGACTTTTAGGCTTGAATAAGTATGTGAAGTGATATAATTCACATTGACATGAAATGATAAGCGGAGCTATGTAGGAGAGTTATGTAGGATATTGAACACTTGTTCACTAGTTCACACGCGAGATTGTTTACCATTGCTTGTTTTTATTTTGTAATATTTTATTTCATGATATAAGTACTGCCCGTTTTGCTCAGATGCTAAGCTGTTGGCTTCGGGGTCGTAGGTCGCGGGTTCGATTCCTACCCAGGACAAATATTTTTATGAACTACAGATAATTGTTTCGGTTGTTTCCTTTTTTAAAATTATGGGTTTTGTAGGTGTTAAGAGACGGGCTTTAGGCAACATCAAGTGAAAGCCTGCTTATTCTTACTTTCTCGCATAAAAAGTATGTCTACAGAATAATTTTAGCCGTGCATTTGTTAAAAGATGTTGTTGAATATTGTGCAGGTTGCTTAAATCAAACTCGTGGATGAAATGGGGGAAGAATTCTTATCAGATATATAAGAATATATTACGTTATGAAGGCAACGTTAACTGGGAAGTTATGAGAGATTAGATGTTGTTCTCTATATACTACAATAAGAAGGATTTGTATTACAAATTTTCATTTTATTGTTATTATTAATGGTATACGGACATGAATTAAAATGCAAATTTCCACTCGGAAAATATATTCAATTTTTATAAAAATCAATTTCAGGCGTTTTTATTAGCGTAAATTTGTACAATATAACGTTACATGATACAGTTACACGAAAAAGTTTGAATGGTTGCAAATGGATTGACAATTTCTCATTTCGATATAAATTAATAGATTTGTACATTGCAAAAATTTAAATATAGCTTTAATTTCAAAAATCAGTTGGGTTTTCGTATGCCTAATTTTTGCTAATTTTTACCTATAATTCTTCATATAATTATCATTCTACAGTCTTCACTCTAATTAGTTATTATCAATGTATAGTGTTTATTAAATTATATTTAATGCATAAACTTTATAAGTACGTAAATAATATAACAGACACCTACGGGTGGTTCAACAGTTGATTTCCATGTTAAGGATCGGTTGAGGTATTAACAATAAGTTTTGAAATAAATTACACACGATTTCGATCTAAAGAGAGTGACACTACTTAAACTATTTTACCATACAGTATCTAACTGTTATAATAATAGACAATATCTCATAGTATCTATACTGTACACTTGAAGTCTCACAGCGAATGCGCGTAGCAGTCGCGCGTCTCTCGCATTGTCTCTAATTACAGGCTCGCTTTATACAGTGTTTTGATATGTGCTATGTACAGGGCGTTATCACAGGAGCGGCGGGGCGTGGGTGAGCGCGAACGCCGCGTGCCCCCGTCACACGAGCGCGCTCGGCTTCACGTCGAGCGGGTGCTCCGGCGACCGACCGCCCGCGCCCCCCTCGCCCTGGCTGTTCTCCTCCGAGTCCGAGCACGACTCCGAGCTGCCCTTCTTGCCCCCGTTGTGCGTCTTCACGTGCTTCGCGAGGTGATCCGAGCGCATGAAGCGCTTGTTGCACACGGGGCACGCGAACCTCTTTTCGCCCGTGTGGGTGCGCAGGTGCCTCTGCAGCTCGTCGGAGCGGGTGAACCGCTTGCCGCAGAACAGCCAGTTGCATACGAATGGCCGCTCGCCCGTGTGCCAGCGTAAGTGCGCTTTCAAGTGCGACGTCTTCCCGTACACTTTCCCGCAGCCGGGTATGTGGCAGCTGTGTATATTCTTCTTGCGGAGGTGCGCCCCGGCAGGGCCAAGTCTTTCCGCCTCTTGACAGTTGGGGCAGTCACAGGTGGCGCGGCCCGCGTAGCGCCTCTGGGAGCGGGGCGACGGTGCCTGTGCGGGGGGCGCCGGTGAGCCCGGCGTGTGCAGCCCGAAAGAGCCCTGCGTCGGCAGCACCGATTTGTAAGCGTCCTGCAGCAGGTGCGGCGCCGGGGGCAGTAGATGCGCGCCGCCCGATAAGGAATGTGTCAGTTGCGAGTAGTCTTGCCCCGCGTAGTTGGCCATCTGCCCGCCGACGTCTAGCCAGCCGCTGTGCACGTCCCACCACGTGCTGCCGACGGCACTCACGCCGCCCATCTCGGCGGCCTTGAGCGCACCGCCGCCGCCACCTCCGCCGACATTGAAGGGCCACGACTCGTACGGATGACGGGAGTACATTGAGCCGAGGCTGGCGCTGGATTCGCTCTTGCCCAGCAACTGATCACCCGAGGAGGGGAAGTAAAGGTCGTTGCCGTAAGAGGGTGCTGCGGCGCAAGATGCAGGACCGCGTGCGTAGGGGCCGCAGGGCGGCGGCTGGGAACGCGGCGCCGAACCAGCTCCGGGAGGCGAGTGGGCTCCCGGGCTTTTCTTCCACGGGTGAAAGCCCTTGCCCACCGCGGCGTCCGCCAGCGGGGGCGGCGACTTGCTCGACAGCTTGTTGCATTGCGCCGCTAGCATCGCCAGGGGCGTGCCGCGTAAACTTGGATGCTCCTGAAAAGACGAATGACATACGGTTAATGACTCGGAACGGGCCAAGAGGAATATTATTTATTCGGGTTTAATTATCGACGAGCGTGGGAATCGGTTCGAATGTTGGATCAGATTTATGGCCTAATTTATTTGTAAACAAACGCCGCGGTCGAAAGGTTGCCCGAGGCGTAGAGAAATAATTTTAATAAATTACGCGTGGGCGAAGTATATTTACAATTAGGCAGTGCAGTGACAGCTCCCGACGCTACCGCACGGCGACCGCGGGACGTCGTAATTAATAAAGGCTGCCCACTGGCCGGCTCGGCGGCAAAGTTGTAAAACACCAATGTTGATTAAGCGTCAAGGTAATATGAAACAAAAACGTTTCCGAACGATCTTAAATCGAAACGCGTAGACGTTACATAAATTATTTCGCAGCGAAAATAAACTATTGTAATCTGAGCGAGTATATAGATTATGTTTCAACAAAGAAACGAAACCATAATCCGTTCCCTGCACCCATTCGGTAATAAAGGTGAGCGTGGAAGGAACATCCGACCGGATATTTCACCCCAATCTGAGACAAAGGCCCGATAAAAAAGTTTCATTGTATGCAGTAATATAATGCGGGGATCGGGACATTTGGCTGAGAGGGGCGCGGGGTCCGCCACGCCTTTTATATTGTGATTGGTGCAGCTGTAAGCCCAGTATGCGCGACTCCTCGCAACTACTTACTTGAATCACCACTCTGTATCAGAATTTTTATTACTTCTTCCAGAATACATTATCTTTTTGTCATTTAATACTTTGCATTTACGGCTATCACTGGATGGTTGCTGATGGCTAACTGATTTAACACTCGTTGAATTACGAATATTGCCAATTTTTGCTGTCCCTGTACAATACCTCAGAATACAAAACTTTTAATTAATATTAAAATGTAATAGTTTTTTTGTATCCATTTTTTTTTGTATTTAGGCAAATTCACTAATAAATGAAATATATATATTTTTTCTATTTTATCATTTTAAATAATGTTAAACATTATAACGCTCACGAAACGTGAAAAAAAATTGAAACTAGATCGAATTCGTGATTTATTTTTATTTAATGAAAGTACGTAAGCCAGTTATCGTAATTTTACGGGGTAAGCGTTATTGCCACCAATGATATAGGGCAGGTTTTCATTCCCAATATCAATCGATAAGTTCTGGCTGGTTTATGGCATTTGTTTTTGTTGTAATCTTTGTCGTATAACGGAATAAAATTAAGCAAACCAACAAATACTTCCGCGTTCGTATCAGCGAGTTTGATATCTTTCGATTCGTTGAATCAATTGCGATTCATCTGCGATATTGCTCTTTGAATAACGGAGCTGCATGAGCTTTCATAGTAATTTCAATACCAGACATTAAGCGCTAAAACTTCACCGTCATGATACCAAATCAGTTTTTTTGTAAGCGAATGCTAGAACCATCATCCTTGAACCGGCTACCTGACCGATACTACAATTTGTGCTCGCATTAGGTAATCCCGGCGGGTTCTCATATTTTTTACGACGGGAGATCTTCGTCATTTTTGACATGGAAAGGCCACGAGGATATAATGCGCGGCGCCGTCCGGTCGCCCTGCTCCTCCGGTCCAATCTCCGTGAGTGGACCGAGTTGACGACCAATTATGGGTATCACTCGGTTTCGGCCCTCGCCCAAATGGAGCATAATTCCTAGGGTAATTATGTCGGCTTGCATCACATCGACTCCTCTCTCCGCTGACACGTATTATCTTAAATTGCTTCGCGATGAGCTCCAAACGTGATTTTTATTCGTCTTCGATATTAATACGTGTCCGTCCGCTTATGTGTTTACGTTTGCAATCATTAGCGAAGCACTGTTCGACTCAAATAAGTATCTTTAATGCAGTGGCGGTACTACCATACAAGCCCAAAAGCCCGATTTGCCCTAGTAAAGAGTAAAATTTATATATCTTAGGCTTATATTAAATTTATATATCTTGGGCTTGTATGGTAGTACCGCCACTGCTTTAATGTCTGTATGCACCATGCAATGTCCTATGTACTAGTGTTGCACCACGGAAGATGTGCTTTATGCTTTTATTTTTATTTTATTTTTTTTATAATCACTATAAAACTTGACGTTCCATGATGATAGTGATGATGTTGACACTCTAGTTCTGGTTTCGATAAAAAATGACGTTATGAAGCAAACATTATGAAAGTACTGTCAAAATTTGGATTAAATGTTTGCCACGGGCTAGCGTTAAATTTCATTTTTGTTTTAAATCTTAATTTTTTTACGTTACGTATAACGTGACTCAAAGTCAGGATGCAATTTCTAATAATCTCATCCCTGATGGGAAACTTTTGCACTGAACATATCTTTAAGAGTCAGACCATATTAGTGTCAAAAACAAAAACATATCAACTAATTATATATTATTCAAAATGCACGTACGTTACAACACATTACATACAGTATAAAATTATGAGTGAAATTGTCTTCTAAGCATTGCAGTTAAGTTCCGAAGTGTTCAAGAATAAATCGCAAAGCAATCACCTTATTTGATAAGCGATAACGACTGATGGTACAATATTATAATTTAATGTAGCAGCGTAATAAAATTAATGTGAGAAGCAATAAATCGTGGTACGAGGCATGCGGCATAACGTTGGCGCGGCTTCAGCAGATTGGATAATTTAAAATTATCCACCGAAATTATGATGAGACGAAATGAATATTCAAGCGAAAACGTTTAGCCCACGATGTGTTATTAAGATGATCGTGGAGTCGTTACCAACGAAATTGTATTTCATAAAACTCATAACTATACTTATGACCTAATATTTCTCGAAAGTACATTATTGAAAATAATGGGGCCGATCTTCGGCATCGTTATACGTTTTGTACGCATACGTCTAACTCTCACCAATCGGTTATTTATTACGGCGACGAAAATTGTTGTAGGTACGCAACGCTGGCTGCGCTTTCTTATTAACAGGAACGCCACGCTACGTGATTTAAAATAAATAAGGACATGCAAAAAGTGGAAGGTTAAATTTAAATTGCTATATTACCAAGAACGATCAATAAAAAGACCAATTTGAGAAAAGTAATATTAACGACGTACGGATTATATCGTAAGATCCAAACGAACTTTTACGCACACATTAATACATATAGGGCATGACTGGTTATGTAGTAAGATCCACAGGCTTATTTAAAGCTCTATACATATATGGAGAATATACGTAGCAGACTATTATGTCAAAAAGACATGATGGCGTCTAAAAGCAAAACAGTGTCTGTTTCATCATGTCAGGTCCGGGATAAACGGCCTCGTTATGATATTGTGTTCGGGGAACGTCGGGTAATTCGCAACCGATAAGCCGAGAGCAAATTGCCGCCGGCTAATTGCACAATTAGAGAATTATCGAGTTAATTCCGGGTGAAATCGAACGCCTCGCGTCGTCGTGCCGCCGACGTCGCGTCGCCCGGGGGAGGCGCGCCCCATCCATTCTAATGCAAACTAACCCCGCGGCGGATTTACAATTTATGACGTATTGTTTGGTCGTGACGTCGAAACTAATGTTGCCCTATTTGTCGCACGGTCCGTCGCGAATAAATCTACAAGTTCCGGCTGCCGCTGACACTCAGAACGCTGGTGTCGCCGTTCCTAATTGTCTATGAACTCTTCGTTTGGTACAACGAAGTAAAGTTAATGCTCATATTTAATTAACCTAACCCTCGCCACGAAAATAGTCAATTGATAGATAGTGCGGCATGTTTTAGAATGCTAAATAAGTACCGTCTCGCAAAACTTTACAGTCATTCCTATTTAGCTCGCTCCTTATGGAAGACCTCTGTGTTTCTTGGTTTTATACAAATATATCGAAAATGACATATTGTAATTGCATCGAGTAACCGATAATCGAGAAAAGCAAATTATTTCTTAAGAAACAAGACATCAAAGTGGATTTTAGTAGGAAGGAAATGAAGTAACGAGAATCAATAATAACGCTTCGTCACATAGTATATTAAACTACACTTACATCAGTTCAAAACTACTTGGTACTGTCACCTAGAAATATAAGATAGTTTATCTCGATATACGATAATGCTTATGCATCATTGTTTGTCGTTAGAATAACACTCCAAACGGTCTCAACAAAAGTCTTACCATTTATAAAATTTAAACGGTGTTTAATTTATTTGTACATAGGACTTTTTATTATCTCCTAGATAAGGTCATATCCGATTAGAATGAGAGGTTAATTTACAGAATAATTAGACGCAAGAGGGGTCTGCACTTGATTAATTAATTACTCCAAGATACAAATGTTCAAATGTCTTTGTCGTGGAAAGAATGATGCATATTTAGAATTTATAAAGCTTCGTCTATTTTCTCTCACAATAACAATAAATATTATATATGAAAATATTATATAAATAAATAAAAGTACTTTATACGCCTGCTTTCTTATTCTGACAAAACAAGTTTACCACGTGGTTTCGTGTTCGAGCGATTTTGCCTATTTTTTTTTAAAGATTTCGAGTATAAAATATAACATATGTCACTCTCCAAGATAACTGAAAGAGTAAGCATGTGTCACAAAACCAACTACTATCCTTTTATTTTATAAAATCGTAAATAACTATAACAATTCTTACTTCGAAATCTTCTTTTTTTGAAATAACAACGTACTTGATCATACTTTAAAAATATTTTATTTAAGCCTGCACTTATTCACACAATTATTCATTGCACATGACACGAATATGCATGGCATTAGCCATGTTAGAATAATGCAAAAGCAACGGACACTTATAATATTTTTGACAAATATATCCAAATGTCTGTATGCTCTTATAAAACTCTTATAAAACACAAGAAAGAAAGAAGCCAAGACCCATTTCAATTATATCGACCGACGTTATGATTGTCAACGTGCCTGACATAGTTTATAATCTTTTTTTTTTTTTGACGTGACTTATAAGAACTTGACCTGAATTTCTATACCACCCTACCAAATATAAACGAAAAGGGGATGTCATAAAAGTAAGTTTTATGTTGCTTATAGATTAAATAAAAGATAATGAGCGAAAGACATTATTTACGCATTAGCGGTATATATACATATGTGTACATACATTTATACACGATAGAGGCTAGGGCTGCCACTTTTCCATGTTGGATTGGAGTACTGGGGTTTGAACCGTGGCGGTACTACCATAAAAGCCCAAAAGCCCGGCTTACCCTACTAAGGAATAAAATGTATAAATCTTAATTAGCACATAATTCCCGAATAAATTATTTTTAAATTTGAGCGTTGCGGTATAAATTTAACTCCTTAGTAGGGCAAGCAGGGCTTTTGGGTTTGTGTGGTAGTACCGCCACTGGGTTTCAACAGTGTATATCGAAAACAAATGAAAGCAGACTGTGCAATCACATGTAAGTTAGGAGGGCTACAGGACCCAGTTGAGCGGATCGAGCGTGTGAAGATACTTCAACAAACTCTAACACTTTCAAAAAACTCAACAACATCTATAAAAATGAAACTGGGCTTAGCAAACATTTCTTTGAATAGATATATATAATCTTATACTGTTTAATGTTCATATTATAATGTTATATGAATAACTAAAAAAATCAACAACGTTTCTAAAAAAGTGGCAGTCATTCGTAAATTTTCGAGTACTCAAAAGTAGGTGATAGTTTATTTATCGATCAAAATCCTATATTGAGCTACACGCTGTTTTATTTTGTCTCTTAAGGTGACTTAACTGTACATTTTTAAAATAACCAGTTTTAATTGTAGTGAAGGGTGAACAATTATTGTAAGTGACTGTACACTCTCCATAACTTGGTATTAAATAACATACAAAGTTCGTATTAATTTGTTCACAAATTTATTAGTTATTAATTTTCCATGGCATTAGCTTGGTGATGCACCATCTAATCCACAACATGAAATGTTAAAAGTAGTGCAATAATAAAGAAATTAAGTCGATAGACAAACATTTAGATATACATTTTTTAGTAAACAATGAGTAATTATTCACTTTTGGTTGGTTTGGATTCTTTTTCAGGGATAATTCGACACTACTGCGACTAATGTACACTATTGTTTACTACCTACTTAAAGGTGATTGAGGATAATAAAGATTTTCTAGTAATATCTGGGACCGCAGTAACTGGACATACCGCCGATAATCTACTTTATATAACGAGGTGAAGAGTACAAGCTAGAGTCAAACAATCTCGTCATTTTTAATAAAAGAGACACATCACAAACGTTACGAAATCATTTCAGTCGGTGTATACATAATAAAGTTGATAGTAGACAATCAGCCTTATTATGTATTTTTTAAAAATTAACTAGTTGACTACAGTATAACTGTAGTCAACTAGTTAATTAATAATAACTGTAGTCATGTACAGGGAAAAGTATTTTTCATATTAAAACTAAATAATAACTTTATGTTTATTTGTGTTTCGTGATATACACAATGCAATGATAACTGTCTTCAGTGATTTAATTACAAAAAAAAAAGAACTGCAAATTATATCAAACGTCCTTGAAAATTGTATAGGCCAGCTCTATTTGTTACTCTTTTATACTCTTACTAAATAATCGTATAGCATTACCTTGTAAGATCTGTGTACATATTATTTCAAGTCTTACAAGTTATCCCTTAATACTACTACAATGGGAACATGTGTCTTGATATTAACGTAACTTGTCGTACCGGCCTTATGTGCCCGCGGCTAGTGTCGGGACGCGAGTGGGCCGGTCGGCCATGTTCGACACATTACCGCGAGATCTCATCGACATTTCAAAATTCAACTCTCGCATTACGAAAGGCGTAGATTCGGCACGAGATTTATGACGGTGCATTATGCATAATTTGTGCTAAATATCAATATTGATAAATGTTACAGCTTTCACGGAATTGTAAGAACGTCGGGCTATCAATGCAACCACGTGCATTGATACTATATATAAAATACTTTATTAATTACAAATATTTCTTAGATATACTGACGTAATGATTACATTAGTCCCCGTATCGGAATTACAACTAAATCGAGTATATATACTATATATA
>DWHO01001164.1:0-16330 GCA_018247575.1 Eurytides lysithous rurik
TGGACACTTTGAATAACTAGTTTAGTACGTTAACATATCTTTTTCACTCTACATAATCACATATAAAACTTTAAAATTAAATTATTTTTTTAGAAATTATCGGATATTTTCTTTGTAACAGAACTTATGGCTAGACTAGGTAATACATTATGGTTGGCTAAATTTTCAAGACCTGTGTCATTAAGGAAATATCTATTCAATTAATCGTAGATAGTCTCCATGATATCGACCATGATATAGACCGCTAGAAATCAAAATATTAGACTTAGGTTTAATTCGTAATTTAATGCAACACAATCATTGTCTACCATGTCATGCTGTATTAAACATTATTTTCATTTCATTTTCAATGCAAAGTGCCAGGCAAATTGTTAGTGCCCACAATTTACATCAGAATAAATAAAATATGCTTATAAATCTATTATTTTTATATTTTCATCTTACTGACTTGGGAGATCAGGCCCTGAGTTATTATTGTTGTATACATATGGTTTCACTCTTTGCATTATTATATATTTCTTGGTTTATGTTAAAATCATTTATGTCCTGAAGTAGAGCATGCAGCAGCTGAAGAATCGGGTCATCTCGAACAGGGTAAGTACCACGATTTCACAAAAAATCGGGATGTTGAAGCATTTATGCCACTGTTTTTCGTCCGGTGAATGAAGTGGCCGATAGCTCATCCGCCTCTTCCCATCCCACAATCAATGTTAGTGGTAAAAAGTAATTTAGTACCCCAGGGTTGCAAGTCCCATAAAGTTGATGTGGTTGAAGTCCATGGGCGGTGTAACAAATTTTAGGCTTCTGTCTCTCCCTCACTGTTGTGTATTATATAATTATATTACTATTGTCTTTCTAATTCAATTAGGCCTAAAAAGAGTTATTGAACATTATTGTAATTAAAAAAATGGTGACAGGCTTGTCGTACATGATGATAAGCGTGTTCTAAGAAAGGACGAAACTAGAGTAGACTAAAAAAATACAATGAAGAAAAGTTTAGGCATAAATGTTACGAGGACTCAAACTTAAGAAATATAAAAAAAACATATCCTTTTGTAATACTCTAAAATACAGTTAAGGCTTTTTAAATATATCAGACTACATGATTTTCAGGTGACGGAGAAAGCCAGGTTCAACAATAACATCAGAACACAATATATCTCCCGTGAACATGAATGCTGCAAAATACTTTTCTTAAAATTCCATCCAGATAACAGTGAGTTTTCAATATGTTAAATATCAACAACACTAAGTATTGCATAAATAAATAACTAGTATATTCCCAGTCATTGCTATTTCTAAAATAAAAAGCCCACAATTACTTTTACATTTTTATATTAATGTTGTAAACATTTATAATCTGATAAAACTTAGACTAAATCTACTTTTATCCAAATATCGCCAGTATATTTCAAAACAATAAATAACTTTTCATTAAAATTTCAGTTTGAAATTTTTTGATGTTATCTTTGATACTAGGGGTTTTTCATAGGACACTTCATTATTTATAAGCATTCGTATATATCTGCCTTGTTGGTCTGCTGGTAATGAGATACCCAATGTGTCACAATTATGGACAATCTCCATGCAACCACGAAGATCCCGGTTGCGTACTGTAAAAGAAAATTGCATAATATATTAATAAAAATGATTGCCAAACATATTTCAACAAGCATGAAACATACCTTATGTTATAAAAAAAACCAAGCATTTGTTGAAATGTTAAAATTGGTGATTTCTAAAGAAAATGGTTAATGAAGTGTTTATAGATATTCTACTATCATCACAACCGTTAAAGCAATACCATTACAGTTTTGCATAAAACCTGTATATAATACAAATATAAGAGAAACATTTCTAACTCACATTTATAATTGAATAGCACTTGTAGAACGCTGGCATACTCTGTCATCATTTTATATTTGAGCAATAATTGCAGCAATCTCATTACGGCATCATCATTATAGTCCCTTAAAATATTGATACTTAGATCAGCTGCTCTGTAATATTATTAGTATTACTCATTACATCATTGTTAAGCACAAAGTTGAAACATTGTTTTTAATTATTATAACATAACATATTTAATTTTAAAATGACAAAATGTGTGCCTAATAATAAGTAAAATATTCATAACAATACAATGCTAGAGTATTTTCAACTACACAAGTTCTAAGTTGTCCGACTCCATGCTGACCTTATCCCCAATATGAAAGAATGATTAAAAGTATTTATGTTCTCCTCCATTAATGTGAAAGTATTAAAAATACATATTTTTAACAATTGCAACATCTACTTGCCTTTCCTTAACGATATTTTGCAAATTTTCTGATGTATCAAATAATTCATTTGCGAACATTTGATCGGAGTACCAATTGCTACTCCATAACATGTGCCAGTAACACACAAGAGGATAATCATCCTTCCATTTACTACTAAATTCAAATACATACTTTTTAAATATTACTAAAGTTGCCTCCGACCTATTTAAGACAGAATCATGAATCAATTCCTTAAAAATTACTCTATAGAAACCTCTCAATTGCTTAAACTTATTGTAACAATTAGATAATATTGAGAGACCTTTCTCAGCATTCCCTTTATAGCAATGTGCTTTAGCCAAGTAATGCTGAAATTCTCCATTACGGGTGTAAAGGTCAAAATTTACAACAGCACAATAATTTTGAAGAACAATCACAATATCAGGTTTTCCTGCTATACTATAACTTTTGAATAATTTATTTAATGTACTCTCACTTATTAATTTTCGATCTTCAAAACAATGTTTGATCATATCTAGAATTTGTCTTTCATTAATATTATCTAAAAGGCCTAAGATATCACCCTCAATCTCTTCAACACTCATATTTGCATATTGTTTGCTTTCGTTCGTTTTAGTTATAATGAAATAGGGCTTGTTATCGCTTGCTGACAATAGCACATTAATATTATTTTGATTCACCCTGTTCCGCAGCCGTAATTCATTAGTAAAAACATCAATAGTGTCTGCCGTGGAAATGAACAGTCGCAGAGCCGGAGGTAAAACGACTTTCGGATAACATCTCAATAATTTGTTTTTGATAAAATGTGCAATAGGGTGGTAACTTATTTTATTAGCCTGCATCATCTTTTTCAATTTTAATACATTTATTACATTACTTGTATCACAGTTGTGTGTTGTATGTAATACAGGATGTAAGGAGACTTATCTGTTTATACAAAAGCTACATATTGAATTATAAAAAGTTGCTGAATATAATGAATTAATAGTATTATTAACTAATATATAAATAAGATAATGCACAAAATTGACTTATAAATTTATAGCTGTCAGTTGTTTGGCTGTCAAAATATTACAGGCTATGTCACCATGTCTACATAGTAGTACTTTTGGCTATTGTGGCGCGTAATAAAAAATGGACATTAATATATTATAAAAGCAGAAACAGGTGGTGGTCTAAAATTATTAACCTAATCGTATTAAATGAAATAAATGTAATCAAAATATTTTCAAAATCATAAAAAGCTTTTGTGTTTTATTAATAATCTGTTTGAAAATATACTATTTAATATCAATGATTGTTATATTTCGTTTTAATTATATTTGAGTTTTTGAACAACCTGCCATCCATTATCAGATAACGGTACAAACCGTTCTATTTGCGTTAAAATAATTTCTTTATTTTACTTTAAGAATATAGAGGGCGCTGAGCTCAATCTGAAATAAAATCAAAAATTGGTCAAAATAAAAGCTTTTTCGTTTATGTTTAAAATTAAAGATAGTTGCGCTTATTTTTTTTTTTAAGAAGGCCTGAGTCCCTATTTTAGTTAACCATACGGTAAGGTTAACGATACGATAAAGATAAAATCCCTCTAATAAATACCATCCATATATGAAAGTAAATAAGACCGAAGTCTAATGATTTGTTTCATTGAATTAACCTGAAGGCGACGTAATTACACATAATCTCAACAAATATATTAGGTTTTATTAATAAGCAGATATTAATAATCGATTAAATCAGAAGTCCAGTATCAATAGCCAGGTACATTTGTTGAGTTTCCTCTTGTCGAGGCTATTAAGGTTAAACTTGACTGTTTAAGTGATTTACTTGTAAAAGTGAGCTCAATTTGCAGTTTGTAATGCCTATAGAAATTTTCTTTTATTTGTAGCATATTGTGAAATGTCCTACGTTAGGTCGCAGGACGCGACGTTGGTTCGGATAGCGAAAAACCGGTAAGAAAGGTATAAAAGGGTGCCTATGTCCAGCTGTGGATCGTTACAGGCTGATATGATGACGATATTGTTAAAATAAGAGAACATAGGCACTGTCAGGGTTTATATGATGATAATTAAGTTGTTTAAGTGATAACTTCACTAAATCATTGTGCACTGTATTTTCAGTTCGATTCCTATGCGTGGACTATACGAGGATTTGTGTGTTCTACAATTATTGTTCCAGATCTGGGTGTAGATAGATTGCAGCCGTGATTTCCTGTTTATATAAATTCCTGCCTCACACGGACTTTGTAGAGGAAATGGACTTAAGTATGATATGATATGATACAAATGCATTTTAATAAATAAAATAGAACATTTATTGGTCATTTTTATTTCATCCTTTTATATTGTCACGTTTAAACACATAATTTGACAAACCGTAAATGTCACATTCACAAAGTATATCATGTCAATCATTTTTGACATTCTCAAATAGGCGCCACACCCGGCTTATTTATTTTTAAAATAGGCACAGTCATATTTACTTTTAAGACACTTAGTGAAATGTTATGCACATGTAATTTATTTCCCACTCTACCTATATACATGACAAAGAGTAAACAAATACAATAAACTAATTCACGTTTGCTTTTTTATCCTGTGCTTTTAAATTTAGTCGAAATACGAAACTCTGTTTGTTTATCTGACGGTTTTTTTCTTTCTTCTCTTTGTAGTTCATCTAACGTAGCCGTCACTAAAAGTACAATAATAGATCTAATCTTTTGCTGATCATAGTTTGACTACGACAGCGACATCGATGTTTGTACTGTCATTTGACAACTCGAAATAAAAGTAGATGTGTGTGTTCAGCAGTAATCAAAAATAAAGTAATTATTTCAGTAATTATCAAACTGATGTCTAGCGAAAACATTAAAAATATATATTCTAGACAAGTTTTACCTTTAACAAGTTGAACATAATTTGATAAAATAATTATGGTATAGATAAATCATTATTATAATAAAGTTAGGATCGGAAACAGCTTCATAACGTTTTTTGTTCCGTACGACCATTTGGCAGCTAAATTGTCGAAGCGCGAGCGTATTGTAAGCTTCAACTAGTGTCCGACTATCGCCCCCCGCTGTTTACTTGACATTAACGACTAATAGCAGCGCTATAATCGACAACCGATCGTTGTCGGCGATTGCTTTTCAAAAATTAAAAAAAAATAACTAGAGCGTCACACGATACACAGATAAAATTAGTAATCCGTTCCACGTATTGAATAACGAAGGATAATGCACGCTTGGCTGGCACCATTTTGTTTTTTCTTATGTCCGGCTTTTTTGAGAGTCATGATCGACTCAAGTGGATTTTTATATCGCCTAACTATTCTCTTTTTCGGCTAACAAAACAATTCAATACTTAATTGTCCAAGCGTTCTATTAACGCCATACGTGATCATATCTTTTCTTTAAACATACAGTTAGCATACCTTTCGTCTATACATATCAATGTGCTTAAGTACACTGCAGCTGATATCACCTCGCCATTCCTGTGCTTAGTTGTTTGCTTGCATGTATTCATTGAAAAGAAAACTCAAGGGCGCAATTAGTTGAGTATGTAGTTTTGGCGTTATTATGTACTATAACATGTAAATATAAAAACTGTGGTTAGCTACTTGTTACTCAAGTTCTAATATTGACAATCATACCACATATTCTTTGCTGCGTATGTTGCAGCAAAAATGCGTTTGCTTGCAATCTAGACGGATGTTTTATCCTTTTTCGTAAATCCATAGTAACAATATCTTTACCGTGGTAGAGTCACGCAGCTGTTCCCGCTGCTGAATGGGCCGGCTCGAACCCGATAAATACAAGGATTTCACAAATAAGGCGTAAAGTGGAAGTGTTTTTGCTTCGGCGTTTCGTCCGGCGAGTGAGGTGGCCACTATCCCGCCCCTTCTTCTCTCTCTAACTCCCCTCCCGCATTCTGCTTCCCCTCCCACTATCTCTTTCCTCCCCCTCACTTCTCTTCCTACCCTCTCTAAAAGGCTGACAACGCATTTGCACGTTCTGTAATATTGTAAATGTCCATGGGCGGCGTAAATCGCTTACCATCAGGTGAGCCGCTTGTGCGTTTGTCGGCCTACCCCATAAAACAAATAATAATAATTATTATAAAGTCATTGTACCTATAAAAACAATTTCCAAATCAAAACATCGCTTTTTACTTAAGAACTTTATTTAATTATTCAGTGGAAATTGGCGGACTGTGCAAATCATATACTTATATAATATTCTTTATTATTTCTTAACCTATTTTAACCGACGGGTGAGTTTTGAATGAGCTTTTGAAATTATTAATTACAAATTAACATAAATTATTTCGGACACTGACTAGCCTCGGCCGGTAAATTGGATGCTATCAAGCATTGAGATGATTTTATTTTTATTTATATTTAGTCCGAAATTAATGTCATTCTTGAACTAAGGGTTAAACTTGCCATGAGCGGGTTTGCACACTTATATAGTTATACATTTGTTTGAACAAGTGTGTAAGCCCACTGTGCCTTTGGTCTCCTACAACAGGCCAGCTTGTGGAGGCTTCAGCCGTATTAACTACTTAACTAACTATCCTTACTGAACCACTAAAGGAACCCGCTAAATGTATGTCTGTAAATTTTTATTGAAATTAATAGATCATGCCAGATTAAAAATTCACCTTTGTTTAAAAAATACCTACTGCACTAGGGTATTCCATAGCAGAGGTCTCAAGCTTTTTCTAGGGGATCCATCTGTACCACTTTAGGAATCTTTGCCCTGTAGCAAGGCATATAGATGCAGAAATATCATTAGGTTTCTGTAAGTGATGCACAACAAACACACGACTACGAACACAAAGTACACATACACAGTAAGACTCGGATGGTATCTCATGCCATCTCGTAGACTGACTGGAGAGCTTTTAAGTTTAGAATGACCTTTGTCTACCTTAGTGTCAACACATTAATGATTATATCTTGATCAGTAAAATAATCTGGTTTATCACCACAAATCAAAACTAATAAGCCTGTATCATAATAAGATAATCCGGATCATCTTCTGCACCTACTGTATAACGATTTTTAAAATACCCAGCGTAGGGGATCGAATTACGAGTAATTTATGATGATGGCATGTTAATGTTGAGATGGGCGGTGTATGTGATCGCTTAATAAGTTAAAAAGTGCTGTTAATTGAGTTAGGTGTAGGTTCACCAGTTACTCGGTTCTGTTGGGACAGTCCTTTCTCGAATAAGTGAGAATTTTTAAACGTCTATGACTTTTATAAATGGTAGCGCTCCCTTGCAGAGTCCGTCTGGTGGTACTACTGTACTGCAAATTAATCCACCGTCAAGCAATAATGTGTAATCACTACATCTGGTGTGGGCTGAGTTCTGATTTGAAGTAATAACAGTGTTAATCTTGTCCAGTGCCAGTGTAATTACTGGAAATGGACATACATATATCATCATAAACGTTTTTTTTATGTTTTCCTTATTGCAATTACCTTCAAAAGAGATTACAAAGAGCGGACTTAATGCCTTGAGGCATTCTCTTCTAGTCAACCATGAGGGATAAAATACTGCTAAGAACAACAAATTTACCAGTTATTAATAAAAAACATAAAATAACAGATAAAAGAATAGTTGACAAGCACGGCGCAGGTCAAGCATTGTATATGACGCTGTGCTGTTTTAGGGAGGTGTGTCGCTCACCGTCTGGTTCAGGATTTGCCCGCCTGGTCACTTTATCTCATAAAAAATTTAAGTCGACTGGATTGGTATCAAAACATTTTTGTTGTCTCAAATATGTAGTATATTTGAGACAATATGGTCTCTATTCCTTCTTATAGATATTTGACATGCGCTTACTTTATAGAAACAATAATTATACATTTCAATGCATTAATTGTAACGATAAATTAATAGAATTTAAATTAAGATCATTCGATGAACACATAGAAGCTAAAACTTCTAAGCAAAATGACAGTTCATCACTAATATTCTAAATGAAAAAAATGTTTGTTAGTTCAATTAATTTTCATACGACAACGGATCGATATAATGTTCACTATAGTTGTCCTTTTAAACAAAAAAATAAATTTATACAAAATCGAAGTATACTTGAAAAAAAACCACCGACAAGATCTAATAATTCTTAATAACCGTACATGATTTTGGTCTCCCCATTAACAATCAGCCGCGGAATATTTACCTTCAATTAACACCGTAATTAGCCATATTAAAATGCTATTAAATTTCTCCCCGCGCACTAATACTGCATTAGCGGCCGAACGTCCAAATAAATTTGGCACCCGGATATTGTTTATTTCGGTAT
The DNA here is from genome assembly GCA_018247575.1 of Eurytides lysithous rurik. Classification (NCBI taxonomy): domain Eukaryota; kingdom Metazoa; phylum Arthropoda; class Insecta; order Lepidoptera; family Papilionidae; genus Eurytides; species Eurytides lysithous. The sequence goes on from DWHO01001164.1 coordinate 8,604, forward strand.
AAGTGCACGAAGTTTGTGATGTCAAGGTGAAATGGTCGCGTTGGTGCATTGCGGTCTTCAGTTAGAGTTAAATAGGCCCGCAGGCATTCGGCAAGTCGCTTCTTAATCGAATGAGTTACGCCTCGTTCGTTCCTTCACGAATGCAGTTATCATCGTTGACGATAATTTTCTAGACAGGCGCTTTATTAATGAAAACGTTTGCTTTTGTCCCCGCTCCGAAATGGTAATTGGCTCGAATTGTGCAACGATTCTTGGATACAATCTTCCAATTGTTCGCGTCACTATTAAAAGTATTTCTTATACTCAAATCAAAAATCAAAAATCAAAATCAAATCAAATTATGTTTGTGCAAATAGGCCTTCACGAGCACTTTTGAATCGTCATTTTTACATTTTGTTCGTGAGAAAGCTACCACCGACTCGGAATGCAGTTCTGTTGAGAAGAGCCGGCGAGAAACTCGACAGTTGCTCTTTTAGAATATAAAATACCCTTACAGTATGTTAAGCCTTGATACAATGTAATAGTTATCCCACTTATGAGTCAATCAGTTAAGGTCCACACATTTTGATCTACCAAAAATTCCTGAACAGTGTAATAAGCTTTATGCAACAAGGATGGAGGATGTAGTGTAGTGCATTTTCAAGGATTCCGATGTTTCTTGCAATGTGATTGGAACCTAGTTTATTTTCAACTATTTGTTTAATAAGGAACAACATTTATCATACATAAAATTAAACAGTAACATTCATAACGTTAATTAAAGTTACAATTTTTCAAAACTATCATTACATGGACAGTTAAGATATGGATTGGAAGATAGCTCATTCAATAGTTGGTAAAAGCCTACATTATCGCTGGCGGTGGATGTCATGAACGGAGATTACATAGGCTTTTCTCTTTAAGTCATTTACAGTTTGGGACTAATCAAGGAAATCTAGGATTCATTAAAAGCCAATGTTATTACCAAACTATATTAAGTTCATACAAAATTATTCAAACGCAGCACACAACACGTTGACAATAGTTATGACATGAAAATTTAAAAACAAAACATTTCCCACTTAAATCTAATGGCCTTAGTATAGCAAGGTGTTTCACAAGTTTCTGCAAATACTTTGAAATTAGTTCATACAGCCGATTTTTTACAGTTTATGTAGCATTGTATCGATTTCTTATATTTTCTAGTATTTAATGAATTATATTGCGTACTTCTTATTTTTTTTTAATGTTTCTAACACTTTACAGAAGCCATGGTCACATTCTAGCATCGTAGTTAGCCTGAGCTCATCAAATTGTTTAACCAAAATGTAATTGAACCCAAATAAATAAATGAAAATTAGAAAAATACTTGATATTTCGATAATCTACAAATTCTATCTAATTATTACATTTAATTTAACGTAATAAAAAATAAAACATATATTTATAATTATTTGTGGATGTTTATATTTATTATAACAGACTTTAACCATATACAACCACAATGAAGAAATTTCAAATCGTAACATATAATAAAAAATGGGCAAAACAATTCATGTGCAAAGCAATTATTTTTTACTCATAGATATAACGGTCGGGAATACAAAAGTTTTTTACTTGTTAATTAAACGTCTGTACTGAAAAGCCTACTCTACTTTTACTTATGCTTTTAATTTATTTGAAAATCAATCATCGTTTTGTCAACAATTCTTTAACTGTTGCATTTTAGCATTTTCGTCCTCGAGTGATGAATGGTTCTTTCGTGCAGTGTGTAACTTTATGAATTTAAACATACATGAACTTATAACTAAACTACAATTAAATATGAAGTAAACTAACATTAAACTTCAGTAAACACACATCATCACAACCGGATTCCAATTTTAACTTATCTCAAAGTAAAAAGAACACATATTCTCGATTATTACAAAATAAAACGTAGCCACTTCGTGAGAATACATTAAGAGTATCAACTTTAATTATCTATTAATCTACAGTCGGTGTTTCGCTATGTTGCTATGACGTCGAATTCTTACGCCACTGTCAACATTGCCGTCGAATATTGTCTTAACACGATAAACGGCCGTATACATCCATAGCAATCGGCCACACAAATCATTTCCTAGATAAGGTGTGAGAGGAATCACGACTTACGATATCAACGCAAGGAGAGTCATGCTCGAGGAACCTAACCATTATTGCAGCTCGATGCGGAATGCGGATAGCCTTTTTTATCGCCGTTATTTAGTGCTGGCGACTGCGAGCTTTCGGATAAATCTCACCGGTATTACACAAAATGGACATTTCGAAGCATTCGTAAGTGTTTTCAAAAAGGAGATTAACAGCGCGAGCGTCGCTTTAAGCTAATTGTTCCCTTTTTCAGTGTTTCATTTCCTAATCTTTCTATCGAGAAAAAACTTAAAACTATCAATGTTAAAGTGAAGCAATCTATATTGTATTTAAAAATGTATGCACATAAAACTATGGCATCAATATTGCCGGCAGAAATAACATTGATTGCGAATTGCGAGTCTTAAGACGAATACATCTTATAATATATGGTTACAATTTTAAAGCTAATTTCCTATTAAAATAACATGCAAAATTAAAAAAAGCATGCTTCTACAATGTTTTGAACGGATTATCAGAAATTTAAAACAGATTTTAAATAATTTGTTTAAATAATCAAATGCTTTTACAAATTTAAAATAAAAAAAAAATCGATTATTTCAGATTGACAGATTATATTTAATTGTTTCAAAAATACAAATTTAATTGTTTCGTATAATCAATTGTACTTCTGTTATTTTTACATGTATTATAAATTTAATTTTTTTTTTGTTTCGATTAACTGAACGAAACCTTAGAGAGTTATCTCTTTAAGTTAATGAAATTCGTGAATCCCTTCAAACATGAGTCGTTAAGAACCAATAAAAGACTTCTATCAACTAGATCAATACAATTTATAATTAACGCTACAATCTTAATTAAAGTAAAATTATAAATCGTTTAGATCAGTCCAAAATAAAAAAAAGACGGGGCGTAAAAGACCAGTTCCCTCTGACTTCGAATTGAATGCCTGCTTAAGTTTATTTGGGTAAGACATTATGTGGTCACTCGTTCAGGCAGTAACATAAATAAACATAAATGTTATTACTTCATCTCATTCGAAAGTGTTTCTTTCTTGCTCGTTTGTAGCATTATAAAAACTTTCATTACGATTTTACTGCTTTGAATTTACATGCACTTGTTAAATTCCGATAGGCAGATGGCGGCAGATAAGAAATTATAGTGTCAGTATTTATGCTTCTTCTTCACAGTTTTAAAATGAATATCTTAAAATTAACCTTACCGAACTTAACCTAACCGACTTAGTTACGGACGGTGCGACTTATTTTCAAACATTAAGAAGAAAATTAGTATTGATAAAATAATAAAACACAAAACCAAAAATAATACAACTAAAAAGCGAATGTATGCTCGCACCAATAAACTATATTTGAAATAGTTTTAACAGCTTATCTGTTCATGAAATTCTATTTACCGAAAATCAATCCAATGGCTTGTTTCATCTTCAATGTAGGCTTATTAACGAAAACATAAGAACGATCAATTTTAAAGGCTTAATGCTTTGCTTATTAATTTTTAAAGCCTCGTGCCTATTAATGTGATATTCAGCGTATGTCAAAGTGTAAAGTACATAAGTCTAAAATCGTAGGCCTTGGTAAACAGTTCGTTCGTACATGCAGAGGGAAAACAACAGGTTTGGCAATTAGCGTGCGTGAAGCTATTACGAGTTTTGGAATTCCGTCCGTCGGTGCAGGGCGAAATGTACCTTGCGTGGAAAGCACAAGGCCCACTACGGCGTGTGGTTGTTGGCGGCGGTGGCAGCCGCGACGCTGGCGGCCGTGATCGGTGCCTGAGGGAGCAGCAGCTCGGCCAAACGCCCGGCCTCCCGAAGTCCGGAGAGGAATGCGCCGTGTACGGTCGCCGGGTAGTTACGCATTGTGTGCTCGCCTGTACCAAAAAGTGCGTTGTGTGTACTGTACTCGACATTAATACAAAATTTATTATACGAAAATTTGACTTAAAACACCTGTGTAGACCACTGTTGACACACCATTACAAATCCATATAGGGTTTCTTTATAATGGTTTTATTATATAGAGCCTAAAACGTGAAAGTCAGAAGTTAAAACCGTTATTAATTATCATTATTAAATTGGAAATAATTTACAAATGTAATCGCAATTGTATTTTTGTTTGCCCGTTCTTTAATCAAAAATGCTGTAAAACACTCGAAGCGTCGGATTTGACAGTGTAATTAAAACGCAATAGAATTCGTAAATTAGTTTTATTTAATAATGTACAGTATTCGCGTAAACACAAGTTATTATTACAGTAACTAACAGCTTTAAATGGTACCGACAGGATTATTAACTCTAGTAGCTGGAGTACACTGAGCTACAAAAGCTTTTTTTAAGTTTCTTTTGAAAAAGTCCGCATTATGGTCGTTCCTTTTACGGGCATGAAAGAAGTATGGCCTAGAGCCCCAGAAGAAAAAGTAGCTATAGGAAGACTTCAAACCAGTAGGCCGATACACGTATAGACATATCCAGTAGAAGTTCCAATACTTATATTGCCAATTGGTACCTGTCTATGATTGATATATTGTTAAAAGCGCTATAAAAAAAAGCCATACAAAACTTGATCCGCCCACCAAAAGCCTCCGTATTTCACCTTAAAAGCTGAATGGAGAAGAATCAATTCTAACGTTTCCGGAGATTTAAGATACTTCACATAACTTTTTACGAGCTTGTGCAGCGCTTTTTTCCTTATCGGAGGTAATATGAAGGTGTATGAGGAAAATGTTATTCGGTTCCTTCATTCATGATTCTGCGTCGAAGTTTTGCTAATGCGATGGCGAATTGATCGAAGCCTTCTCTTGTTTTCTATTAAAATTATACATTATTGTTTTAAATTGACTTAGTTATTTTTAAATTATTATTAACAACTTTTTCCCGACATGTGATACAATGTTAGGCAAAGATGTCACATCTGCTTAATCCAATGCTTCGCCCGTCACCCAAAGATTAAGGATACCTAATAACTGAGCTGCCAACACTGAATTTGAAAGATTGATAAAATAATGCACATTTATGCTTGATGGCAGGACAATTGGCAATACAAATGAACTTTACACAAGAGTATCACTTAAAACTTCGTCACTTCATCTCATGTCCTCTTGTGTTTGTGGTGAGACAATCAATTGAGTAAGAACGGCGTTTGGGAAAAGAAAAAGTGCTCCAGACATATTGATTGAAAAGCTTTTGTACATAAGATAGCTCTATCAGGCAACTACCTCCGAGACCTAGGGGTATAGGCCCCCGCTTTATAAATCGGAGGTCGTGGGTTCCAATCCAGCTGAGGGCAATGAATTTGTGCTCTTGTTTCTTAGATGATGCTTAGATGGTTTAGAGCATTACGACTTGATCACCCGACTGCCTGTAAAAAGTCGGTCCCGGCTTGTCGACGCCCTTCACTGTTGGTTTAATGTCTCTCTCCGGTCATGTCGGTTTCCCGTCCCATCAGGCTATGAGAGTACAGGAAGAGTGAGTGAACCTGTGTTTGCGCAAACGCTTGTCCTCTATAATACATACCGCGCAGTTGGCTGATCTGTAGATTGTCCGCCGTGGCCAGAATCGGTCGGGAGAACATTATTATTATTATTCTATCAGGCAATAGCTGCGCCTATTTCACTCACCAGCAAAGAATAGCCTGTTCTCCCCAGGGGACCCTGGAACGGGTGCTGCTAGAAGGTCATAGTCCGTGCCTGAAGAGCCGACTGCCACGAAGCTGTATGAACCGCGTGCGAATGGATCCGCGCGCCATCTATGATGAATAAAACCAAAAAATCGAAACTCTTAAAAATGTTCATCTTATAGCACTTACGGCGTACGTACTTATACTCCGTTTATTTACGCGAACAACACAAATTGAAGTAAGACAAAAATAATATTAGATCTAGGCACTGACCGACTTTGTATTTGGATTCGTACACGAATTGCTTTTTATGATAGTTTATTAAGAAATCGGTCAAATAAAACGACTTAAATCGATAGGTTAAATAGACGACCGCGAAAACATTTGCTCGCAAATAGCCTAAAAAATAAAAAAAAATGTATGCTTTTATTTGGCAGTCTTTGTGATGGTTTTTATTAATTCTATGGTAAATATGTTTTAAAAACTATCGGTCTTCGCATAAAAGAAATTACCAGAAAAATTGAGTTATGGAGAAAAATTTAAATAGGAATTATTAGAGACGGATTAAATTCTGTTTAACAAACTGTTCCAACGAGCTTCGACCCCACGATGGGGGACGTGTATTTAGGTATCTGTTAAAGTTTGCATTTAAATTATAAGATGTGTATTCAGGCATTTGTTTAAAGTTGATATTACTATTACAGGAATGCCTTAATGGTCGATACCTGGTGACGACACACTCTTTGGGTTGCGGAACAGCAGCGTGTCCAAAGATGCTCTTCAAGACCGCGATGCAGCGTCCAACGATGACGTCATCCGTGACGTTTTCCATCACCGCCGCCGCCTCGCCAGCCACCAGCGCTAGCAGCACTGGCGCGCTATATAGGTTCCAGAAGAGGAACAGCTCGCCTAAAAATGAATCCAACTAATTACAAATATCGAAGTTTTGACCTCATTCTCTATTCATGAAGTATCAGTAAAATAAGGGTGATGTTTTATGGAGAAGGCAGACGGGCAAACGAGCAAGCTTGCCTAATCGAAAGCAATAGCCGTAGCCCATAGACATTTGTACCTTTGAGAAGGCAAGAAAGAAGGGGAAGGTTGGTACAGGAAGGAGGAGGGAATTCTATGGGCCACCGACTACCTCACTCACGGGACGAAACGCAGAAGCACAAATACTTCCGCTTTATGTTGACTTTCTGTGAGGTCATGGAACGTATCCGGTCGAGTCGGCCTATTTAGGAGTAGCGTGACTCTACCAGCTACTACCAGCGTTAAACTGTATCACGTGTACAAATAAAACCATTCCATGTTTCCTCATAATTTCCGATATATTTTTATTTCTGTTTCCAATTCTCCACTAGAAGAAAAACACTGAGACAAACAGATAAAAATAATTGGCACAAATTAGTCATTTCGTTACTGGTTACGTTTGAGACTCATTTCTTCTTCGAAAAGTCTCGAGCGATAGTAAGCAGCAAACTTGCCAGTAAAATCACAGGCTGAATTTGTCGCCCAGAGACATAGTGGTAGTAATCTCTGTGTTCAGTAATCTCTGTATTCGCCGTTTAAACTAGAATACAATATATAGTTTGATGATCGTTTGGCGCAGATGCTAGGGTATTGGCCTCAGCGTCGCAGTTTGTGGGTTCGATTCTCGCCCGAGACAAATATCTGTACGAACTACAGATATTTATTTCGGATCTGGGTGTTTGTCCACGTAAAATTTATGTGTGTAAAACGCCTTTATAACACAAGATATTTCTATCTTGAAATAGGGGCAGCGTTTTTTTAAAACATCAAAATCAAAAAATAATAATTGCACATGACTAGATGGATTAACGTAGGATATAAGTAGCTTCAGTTCATTCACAGTGAATACTAGAAATAAAAATAAGCTTGAACAACTTCGATTTCGTCTTCAAAAGGTGAAAAAATCCTTCATGGGCATTGGTATACGCATATTTAATAAAATTCCACAAAATA
>DWHO01001165.1:0-16329 GCA_018247575.1 Eurytides lysithous rurik
TATACTTATATAGATAATTAACACCCAGACACAGAACAAATACCTATGCTCATCGTACAAATATTTTGTCCTGGGTGAGAATCGAACCCACAACCTTTGGCTTAGCAGTCAGGAACACTAACCACTACACCAATGGGCCACACAAAAATAAATGACACATAGAGGATTTTTTTTTAATCATATTGCTGAAGTCAGTAATTTAAACCGCGTTGATTGATGTATGTCTGGTGAATAATTTTGGTTTTGCTGGTTACTACATTTATGCTTTCTAGCGTCGATATCTTGGGCCACTAACAACTACATCAACGAACCAGTCAACAAATCCTTCTTTAGCCTGAGTATACACATAGATATACATGAGTATACATATGTAAGTGTGTATGTAAATTTCACGAGCTGTCTTAAATTTACTATTTCAACCTTTTTTAAATGAAATTAAAAATGCAACATTGCATAAATATTAATATAAAATTCAAAAGTTGAGTCGTATGTAGGTTGTTATTTCATAACATTGTAACAATTTTTAAAAGAGCAAGTTTTTATTTTTTTACAAATCAAATCAAAATATATTTATCAAGTAGGCCTTTACAAGCACTTTTGAATCGTCGTATTTACGTTTTGTTCATAAGAAAGCTACTACCGGCTCGAAATGCAGTTCTGTTGAGAAGAGCCGACAAGAAACTCAATAGTTGTTCTTTTAAAATACGGTTACAGTACGTTAAGCCTTAATACAATGTAATAGCTATCCCATATATGACTCAATCTATTAAGTTCCACGCATTTTGATCTACCAAACTCCTGAACAGTGTAGTAATCTTTATGCAACAAAATGTTCTTAATTTTAGTTTTAAAAGGGCCAAGTGTTAGATCTAAGATATTTTGTGGAACTTTATTAACTATGCGTACGCCAATGCCCATGAAGGATTTTTTCACGTTTTGGAGACGAAATCGAGCTGTGTTACAAGCTTATTTTATTTCTTGAAATTATTGTGTGTTTTTCACCGTCCCTGTTTAGCTATTTTAGGTAGAACTGTCTATGGTAGCTTCTTAACATTATATTTTTAGATTTGATTTATCACAATTATTAAAATTACCTAGTGTACATTCAGAAGAATTAATCAAGAATGTTAGTTGACATTCTGTTAACATATCCAAACTCGATTGGCCCGTTGATGTAGCAGTTAGTGCTCCTGGCTGCAAAGCCAATTTCGGGAGTTCGATTCCCACCCAGAACAAAATATTTGTGTGACGTGTATAAGAATTTTTTCAGTGTTTAGGCTTTAACTATACCCAAACCTGTTTTCTTTTTGCTGTTTTTTTGTGCGATTTTTTTGTGTGGTGTATGAAAATAGAAAAACTCGCGTTCTAAAACAGATACACCCAGTATCTATTTAAGATATAGATAGATATATAATATATATTGGAAGAACATCAGCGAGGGTTCGATATGTAAACAGTACGTAAATAAAATATTTAGCAAACCAACAAGAACAAAGAAAAAAATTCTTTACAGTTTTTTTGGTTCGCAGTCAATTTGAATATTATTCTTTTCTTATGTCATCTAAGAATGGAGCGGGTACAAAAAGTTTCTAATCCATATAGTTTTTAAGATACTACTTCCGGTAAGCACTTCTTATTTTAAGATTTTGTGATATTCAAAAGTAACTTCTGAAAAAGAAATAACTGAAACGTTGACAAGTGCATTGTAAAACTACCCAGGAACTCGTAAATTTTCGCAACATTTATCATTTTTATTACATAATAACAATTTTTACGATCGATGAAAAATTGGTTTACAATTTTTTTTTCTGAGGCTAGTGACCTGATGTGCGTATCTTAAATACTAAATATATCAAAACATATGTTGTTAATAACATAAAATATATGAGATAAAAATAAAAAGTAAAAACGATTTCCCACCATTTTAAAATTATTTTTGTACCAATCAAAATGTGTGAATATAAAGAATAAATTCGATATTTTGAGGTATTATTACAAAAACACAAAATGCGAAAAAAATTTGGGACGATTATGGATCTAATGCAATGTCATTGAGTCTTGGAATTTTCATGTCAAAGATGCACCCTGTTTTGGATACCGTTACTGAAAAAGTGAAATAAGATCGTCACATTACTAATGACGATGGAGCTGAAGAACTCAAAATTGACTACAAAATGGTTTTGGTCCATCTAAAAAACTGTGGTTATACAAAAAAGCTCGATACTTGGGTGCCAAACGAGGTAACTGAAAGGAACCTAATACGCGTCCTTTTGCAATTATGTATTGTACTGTACTGTATTAACATAATGAAACCGATCCTTTAAAAAACCCAACAAAATCGAAAAGCGATCGACTTACGACAGGAATGTGTGAAAAAGATCGTGGTTAAGCAAAGAGCAGCCAAGCTCCACGGAGTTTAGCGAAACCCGGATTAACATGCAGTAAGGCATGTAAAGTACTGTGTGTATGGTGGAGTTGGAAGAGCGTCGTTCAGTATGAGCTCTTACCGGCAACCAAAACTATCAATTCGGATCTCTACTTCCGACGGATGATAATCTTCACGGAAGAAGTTGAGTATAAGCCGCCGAAATTCAACAGAAAGGGTGGTCTTTCATACATAATAGCGCCAAACTGTATTTGGTTCGCTGCTTTGGCAACTGAGCAAAAATTTACTCAGTATATTTAGAAAGTGACAATTTACCGGCCAAATAGAGCTAAGCATACACCCTCAGGTTTCCATCTGTTTCGAACATTTCAAAACTCTTTGGACAGTGTTAGGTTAAAATCAAGAGGGTGCTGTCAAAATTAGTAATCAATTAATTACCAACATTTCTACAGAAAAGGGATTATGTCACTACCAAGACGGCAACACGTTATCGCACAAAATAGCACATGGATATATGTTATGATTCTTCTTCTTATTCTTAAAAAGAAAACGCTGCCCCTATGGTAAGATAAAAATATCTTGTGTTATATAAGTACATAAATTTTACGCTAACAAACGCCCAGATCTGAAATAAACATTTATAGTTCGTACAAATATTTGCCCCGGGTGTGAATTAAACCCACGACCTACGACGCTGAAGCCAATAAATAGCTTAGCATCTACGCCAAACGGTCATCAAACATCATCTATAAATGTAATTAAACATAAAAAAAGGTTTTGAACATTTTTCCCCGACTATAGAAATGTGAGTACAATACGAGTACGAGTTAATTAATTGACTCGTATATGGGATAGCTATTACATTGTAATAAGGCTTAACATACAGCAACGATATTTTAAAAGTGCAACTGTTGGGTTTCTCGCCGGCACTTCTCAACAGATCTTCATTCCGATGCCGGTAGTAGTTTTCTCACGAACAAAATGTAAAAAAACTATTCAAAAGTGCTTGTAAAGGCCTATTAAAATAAATATATTTTGATTTGATTTGAATAATGCGTTAATTCCAAAGGTGCAAGCTGTATAACAGCAGTACTAATATGCGTTAGATGTGTAAAACATATTGAGCGTAACGTATTATACGTTAATGATCAAAAATAATACGAAAGTTTAATGCTATAACAATTTATTTATTATGTTTCCCATACTTTTTGATAATATAGGAATTACTTGCTTTATTTCACGCACGAATTTATTGAATATGTCGACTCCATTAAATCAGTCCAGAGGCAATAAAACCTGGAGATACGATTCGATCCCCATACAAACCTCCGTTCACAACAGTAGGTCCGGCAACAATGGTCTGAAAAATCACATATTTATCGTTATCATTTTTATTGAAAATTAAACAGTAAAAAGAAAAAACAAAATTTGCAAGAGTAATTTTGTTTTTTTTTTCTTCTTCTCTTTACACAACTAAATTATGACACGAAAAAATTTGCGTCTGATGATAAGCCACGTGTTTGCCCATAACAGGTCAGAACTAAACAATATTTTTAACGTCTTGCTCCACACAATAATGTCTCTCCCACCGATTTCGGCCACGGCGGCCAATCATCAGCGCATAGGCCAGAGATCTGCCAACTGCGCGGGATATATTACAGTGAACAGGCGTTGCGGCAGAAACAATTACACTACACTCTATCTTTAGTCACATAGCCTGATTGAACAGATATCTGACATGACGGGAGGGATATCTTTTAACTTACCCTTGGAGCCAAAGGTGCCACAATACCAGGCCATGTCAGTACTTGAGGGTTGGCTGCGGCGAGCCCTACCAGGCATAGAGCGAAGATGATCTACAAATTGTAAAGAATTAATTTCACATATCTTTTTTTATGGAGTTATGAGAGAACAATTGCTGCCCATGCATGCGTGTTTGCAACGTAGTACGTTTTGCAAATGTGTTTCCAGCCGTTAAATTGTGAATTATTGGAAGGGAAAGAGAAAGGGAAGAAAAGGGGAGGAGGAGCCAAGAAAAGGAAGGGGGAGAATGGATAAGGTAGGAAGAGGGATGGGCCGCCGACCAGCTCACTCACCAGCAGAAACGGGGAAGCACTAATTCCACTTTACGCCAATTTTCTGTGAGGTCGTTATACCTATCCGGTTCTAGCCGGCCCATTCGGCAGCAGCGAAAGTTGCTCTACCACCGTAAAATACAAACTATCGCGTAGTTACCCTAAAGAGATAAGTATGACTAAGGTTTGTTATTTTTCATATAGTGCAGTTTTATAATGTGACTGTGTTAGTATTTGTAATAGGTGTAGTATATTAAGAAAGATAAAAAACGTTTGCTGATGATTTTATGTTAAAGAGATAAAGATTTACGGGCCGTTACTTGTTTTAAAACTACGCACATAAATTAATATTTAATATTACTAAGACAGTATTATTGGTGATTCTAATGAATGGATAAAAGGAAAACCTTCGAACCTAAGCTTTAGTAATAAACTTAATAAACAAGTCTCGACACTTACAAGATATTTCATTTTGAAATTACTATAATATTTGACACAAGTTACTTGAAGGGCTTCTAAGGTGTTACTGTCATTTGCTTACAAAGACGTCGTATATATACTACTCTGAAAGCAATTGTTCTTAAACAAGCTCATAAGTTACTGCATGCGTTAATACCGTTAAGGTCATACCACTTCTGAGCCTAACATAAATTATACACATTTTTTCTCACAATTTGTGACACCCGATTAATTTAATTAATCAACTACGATACAAAATGTAACAACTTAATATTTTCTAACGTTTTTCAACCACAACCAACACATTCAATCTTTTAGATCAAGTTAATGTGCACAGAATTTTGATTTTAAATAATATTATAAATGAAACACTGAAATGTATCTGACTCATGAATTTATGAACATTCTGTACACTAGAACAGTGGTAGAGCCACGCAACTGCACCCGTTGCTGAATGGGCCGGCTCGAACCGGATGAGTACCACGACCTCACAGAAAATTGGCGTAAAGTGGAACCATTTTTGCTTCCGCGTTTCGTCCGGTGAGTGAGGTGGCCGGTGGCCCATCCCCCTCCCACCCCTTCTTCCCTCTCTCATTTCTTTTCCCTCCCTACCTCTGACTCTATTCCCTACCACATCCTCCCTTCCCTCTTCCATCCCTTTTCCATCGCTCTCACTCTTTCCCTCCTGCCACACTTAAAATTCCCCCCTTAAAGGCTGGCAACACATTTCACTTTCTGTAATGTTGCAAATGTCCACGGGCGGCAGTGATCATTTACCATCAGGTGAGCCGCTTGCTCGTTTGTCAGCCAACTCCCTAAAAAAACTAGAATGCATCTTAAATTGATATAAATTCATTTGTTTAATCAACAATGACAATATCAAAGCTATGTAGTTATGGGACAAATTTATATATATTATAATAAACTTTAAAAAATCTAATATAAAGATAGAAGTGTTTCCTGTTCATAAAAAATACTGTTTCATAAATCATTCGTAGCACGTGTGCAAAAAAGTAACTGTACCTACTGAATAAATTTGTTTGGATTCCTAAATTTATTTCTTTTTCATTGTTAAATAGAAAAATTGTTAACGAAGAATAAAAGCCCCACTTTTGAAACCAATTAGTAGAAGAGCCCAGCTCGGTGTGCTGTATTTTAAACTGTAGTAATATTTCAAAAAAAAATATTCATAAAAATTTATATTCGGGTTTTATTTCAAATACCACAAATCTCTGATATCGTGTACTTCCTTAACAACTATTTCTCAGATAATTTATATAATAACAAATCTTCATAGTAGTAGCAGTGGCGGTACTACCATACAAGTCCAAAAGCCTGGCTTGCCCCACTAAGGAGTAAAATTTATAAATCTTAATTAGCGCATAATTCCCACAACGCTCAAATTAAAAAAAAATAATTATTCGGCAATTATGTGCTAATTAAGATTTATAAATTTTCCTCTTTAGTAGGGCAAGCCGAGTTTTTGGGCTTGTATGATAGTACCGCCACTGAGTAGTAGAACTATTTTGCAGAATCCGTCTGGGATAGTCAGTGCCACTGCATTAAGTCGACAGTTTATTTTACCGCCTAGGTGTGACTGTGTTTCGGTTTGAGGGACAATATTGCCGATGCAATTACTAGGCGTAGAAATAGACAATCTTATATATGATTATTAAATGATGACCGCACCAATTTCTGTTTAAGTAAGAAATTCTGTAAAAAAAGCTTTTCTTTAGGAGCTAAGTGTACGTAGTTATTATTGTAATAATAGCATATATTGTACTTAGCTCCATAAAAGATATTCCTAATACCATTTTCTACATAAATGTGCCTATTGTCTGATACCAAAAGTTATGCCTGTTTGGTATACCATTTCACGTCAACGTCAAGAATCAACCTTTATATAATGACATAAAAATTACAAACTTCCTTATTTTCTTGAACAATAAAAATACAAAAAAAATTGTTTGTGAGCATATTGAGAAACCTACTTTTTCAATGTTTTGTATAAGTAATGTAGAAGCAGGTAAACCTTTATAAAGCAGTACACATCTTGTATATTTGTTTCATTCTTGTTTTGAATACTGCTTACAATCGCGAACAGCTTAACACATTCACTGCTAACCCGAAAAATCGTTCAATACAGCGATGCGACTTTCCACTCGCTAGATGAGGTTTTTTTTTATTTTTTTTTTTTGACAAAACACATATATGTGTTGCCCGCACGGGCGACCCGACAGAAAAACATCGGTGTGTTTACCGCACTGCGAGGTGCAATTTATTTCGAACACACATTTGTAATAAGTCGCACGCACAGTTCGAAATTTTTTCACACAACGGTTGTATTTCAGCAGTGAATGTGTCAAGTAGTATAAATACTATACTTACAAAATCAAAGGTCAAAATAAAAAGAAAATGTTTTGCCAAATAGATTTATTCTCACTGATATTTACATGTTGTTTAACGTTGAATAGGTTATCGGTTACATCTTAAATTCCTCGCACTAAATGACTTTTTTTCTTAAGTCGGGAGTTTATATTATTCCAGAGGTAATTACGCCGGCCGAAGCAACCCGAGCACCTAGAACGCCTTCATTCACTACTGTCGGACCAGCGACAACAGTCTATAAGGGAAAAAACTGAATTAATGAACACATAACAAATATTCTTACATTTGCATACTGCACAAATTCACATAAATGCCACCCATACATCTCGTAAATGAAGATGGACAACAATCTACTGTTGCGTGCTATACGAGTACTCCCAATATAATAAATTAATTAAGAGGTGTACAATAATGAAAAAAACTTTTGTTCAAATTATAAAATATGTAACTTGTAAATAAACTTACTCTCTGACCAAGTGGAGCTACAAAACCAGGCCAAGCGAGCAATTGAGGGTTTGCAGCAGCAAATGCCACCAGGCACAGGACGAAGACGATCTAGAGTTGCAAACAGAAAAATAAATTAATGACATTGACAATTTAACTGTAATTCGCTTAGTAAAGCCCAAATTTTAGAAAAAAATCGGAAAATTTGCATAAACATCTTACTAGACTTAGAGTAACTGCCTTATAATACCATATTAAATATAATAATGATGTCCTCCCGGCCAAATCCGGCCACGGCGGCCGATCTACCAAAAATTAGCCAAGTGCGCAGGATATATTGTAATGCACAAGCGTTTGGGCAGACACAGGTGCACTCACTCTTCCTTTACTCTCAAAGCCCGATAGGACGAATAACCGACACGACCGGAGAGAGATCAGGCGCAGAGGCGGTGACATCAAACCAACCTCTTAATAACTACTTCTCCAAGCCACCGCTAGGTGACGCCGATGATAAGCCAGGACCGACTTTTTACGTGCCCATTCGACGCATGGATCATCTTCCTTTTCAGGCAATCAGGTGATTAGCCCGCAATGCCTATCCAAACTAAGAACAACATCACAAACTAGTTGTCCGCGGAATTCTAACTCGCGGCCTCCGATTTGTAAAGCGCGGCCTATATCCAGTGATATATATTATATATACAAATATGTGCAATACGTACAATGTATTTCATATTGGGGAAGAACGTTTCGCTGAACTACTCTTCGTAAACTGTAGACCGTACCAGAAAACATGGGAATATATAGTGATTTAGTGATCTATTGCATCTGGAAGCAATTGTTGTAAAACCAGTGCCTTGTCGAGTGTAGGCATGAAAGGTAAGGCCATAGCTCCTTTGCATTTTAAATGTTAAAGGTATTAAAAAAAGAATTCGTAATTGCAGTACAAACACTTGTAAATAGGTTTTTCAATACTAATATCTGTCCCGTATCAGCCTACTCTGTTAAATATAAAAACAACAAACGAAAAATATTTACATTTTATCATTTACATAAAAATACTTATATTTACCGAATTGTTTTATTAAACAATAAAACAATTCGGTAAATATGTAGTTTCTAACACCAATCCGATAAAATATTATCGGATTGGTGTTAAAAATCTCTCACTCATACCCACACATCCTGAAAGACATTTCCTAATATATCCACAAATCGATACGTCCAATGAAACCTACGATTACTCAGCTTTGCCCATTTCCCTACTCCTATACTAGGAGTCCCCCTACTCATATAGTATACTACTCAACACTCATTAAAGTAATAAAGTTATGCTTACTATATTACACGAAAATGGGTAAAAATTAAGTTGACTAAGGATTGATTAGATATATCAATGATATAAGTGATGTATTCTATGTGTATTTAAAAATGCGTTATTATTAGCACCGCATTATTTGAATTTTGGGTCTGATAATTATAGAAAGGAAGAGGTTTTTTTTTTCTAATTTGTGTAAAGTACATATTTTTTGTACGTCAGTCTTTTTACTACCAGGACCATATGTTTAGGTATTGGGATAAAGAGTTCATTAAGCTAATAAGAACACATGCAATACTAAAATATAAAATAACTGGTTAACATTTAGCCAGTATTGCGACCTAACTTCAGATGTTCCTCAGGAAAATGCACTCTCTCCACTCATATTTCCTTTTCTCTTACTTACCTTCTTTATTCTCACTATCATCTTTGTGCTGATGATTTGCAACTACAACGTTTTTTCGATATCAAATATATAAAAGAAGCTGTTCATTTTCTGAAAGGTGATTTGAATAGGATAAGTATGTGTACAAATTATTTTTTAAAGAAAAACCTAGTTTCTGTAATTTATTTACGCCGATAATTATAATGACTGATATCTAGGTGTGCGGCTGGCTATTACAATCATATGCCGGTGTTTTTCATTATTGATAACCTCCGTACAGAATAAAAAACGATATGATAATAAACAAAGACATCTATGGAGATAAACTTATATAAGAATCGACAAAAAAGTTCTAGAGCTCGGGTGTTAATGTGCATTAAAGCACGATGTCATCAATTACGCTCCATGTCTTTTTCAATCAATTTATCGATTGATAGATCTATTGTGGATTATGCTAAAAGCTTTTAAAAGTATTATTAACCGTATGCACATAGCTAGAAGCTTTCGTAATATTACTAGCCCGTATTTACTTTACATAAACTTTGAAACCCTTTTTATTTAAAAATTCAAATCGTATTTTAAATTCGCTAAATAATGAGGATTAACAGAAGGTATTCTAGGACATTAAATAAGGTATAATTTATACAAAATCTGAACAATTATGAACTTCAAGGTACATTAACAGCTTCTAGTAAGCGTGTCATTTAAAAACAAAACCAAATTTATACAATTAATTCATAGTAGTGTATATATATTACAGTAAGGTTTTCCCATGTCGAATTACAAAGAAAAAGCATTAAAACTTTCTAGTTTATATACGATATTGTTATTTTCTACTCGCAAGATTCCCAGAAGCTATGTGAAAATTCGTAGTAAATAATAGAACAAGTACTATTTTATTCACTATTTATCTGTTCAAACATTAACAGCTATATGTTTTATTACCAGGTAAAGTTCGTGTATGTTATATGTTCATGGCAAATTTTAATAATAAATATTCTGCACAAACCAAACTTTCAAAATTCTCGAATGCACAATAACCGCATTGTAAGATTCTTAGGACCAAAGGATGTAGAAAAAAGAAATAAGCAAATAAAAGATTTTATTCGTCGTTCTAAATTTTTGTGTCTGCGAAAAATATCGTACCTTAGTTAACACCAGACGCGATACTAATATAATTAAATATTATAAGCGATCTACAAACCTCATGTCTCTGCCAAATGTTAATCGATTTTCATAATTGTTTTATTACTGTAACGGGTTTATTACGAGGTTGGTCTCAAAAAATCATTACGATTGGGCTCCGATTCTTTTTTAACACCAAAAATTTCTTTAAATTTTAAAAAGCAATATTTATTGAAGATTTAGTGTAGGACTAATTTCCAGCTGATAATATTTTATAACAATTCAAATTATCCAATGGTTAAATTGTGTTCTAAAAATGCAAGAAGTTGACAATAATAAATAAAAAAAAAGTTCTCCCACATAAGCATGCAATACAGTAGTAGGAAGCCTCGTAAGTAGTTCAATTGCATTGTTTCAAGTGGCGTTGCCATACCCGTCCATAAACATAAACCAGAATTCATAACAACTGAGCAATTAATTCAGCACTGAATACCAATGTCGCGTGACGATAAAAGTCGATGCAGTTGCATCATTTAATAACTATTTCTTTGTTGTAAACTTGAAATTATTAACATCCAATTATCTGTGTATGACATGACATTATGGAATGATACAAATTTGTAATAGTATGTACATACTCGTACTGCAATAATTCTATAAAAAAAAACGATGCACACTTTGGAAAGAGAATTGCCATGGCAAGTAAACGTATTTCACTCATAAAACCCCGATGGGACCTCTTCGTCTTTATTTGGTAAATAAATTTGACCTTTACACAATGTGTAAACAGTTTTTTCATATTTTTCGTATTAACTACAACTTTTAATTTTTTTTTAAATGATAAAGTGCCGTGACCAATAAGACTCGTTTTATTGCCAGTCACGCTTCTTTGCTCTTAATTATCTATTACTAAATATTCTAGCAACTCTATTTTGTCAAAAAAGTAATGAATATATCTACTTAGTATCAATTCTCATTGGCATAAAGCATAACGCAAAAGTAATCACAGAAAAAAGAAAAACATCATTTTCTTTGTTCTTGATGTTTCATTTGTTTTTTAGATCTTATGGAACAAGATTATTCACAATAAGGGCTTCAGCAGTAGAGTAAGATGAAATTAATGGAATGAAGAGCTGGTAGAAACTATGGAGTTGTAGTGTAAGTGGCCCATAAGTTATTAGCTTCGGTAACGCGGTCGTAAGTTTAATTCCCACTCGTAGGAAATATTTGTACGAATTCACAGATTCCAAATCTGGTCGTTTGTCTGTGTAAAATTTTTGTATGTAGAACACTCTTATGACACAAGATTTTCTATCTCCACTAACTTGTAAAAAATTTCAGAAAAAAATTCTTAAGACGTATATTTATGCACCAATAAAAATGTATCCGTATTACAAAAACTAAAAACTATTAATTTGAAGGTACGGTAAAAATTTCTGAGAACATAAGCCGGATACTTTTTAAAAAAGCAATCCGAATCCACGGCATTTAGCAACTAGGTGACTCGTTTTTTTCTAAACTAAAAATACATAGCTCCTAGCCTTATGCAGTAGGTATAAAAATATGCAACAAGTTGTTGAATTTTTTCAACCAGAATTAAATTTTACTAAACGAAAACTTAAAGCAAATGACATTAAAATAAAAGTTGTGAAACTCTCGAAAAGGCACCAAATCGATCCGCCTCAACTTCACGTACTGCTACAGCCTAATAGAGTCCATATACTCGCAACTTTTCAAAATTTTAATTACTAAAAGCAAATGTGTAATATTATGTAAAAATAATGTATCGCAAAATTACTATGTATTAAGTTATAACGTTTACCATAGAAACAACATTTTAACAAGTAAACGGCTCGCAGCTTCATAGAGGAAAAATATAAAATAGAAGATATCGTAACAAGTTGCTGTGTATTCAGTTTCATTAACTTTAAAATAATTTTGAACATATAGATAGTGTTTATTTAAATCCTATCAATCCATCCACAATGTTTATTCACAAGAGACAAGTTATTTTGAATTTTAAGCTCAATAATAAAAATATTTTTCGTTTTGTTTAATTTAGTGTTAGATTTTATTACACGAGAAATTTTAGTAATTTTAATTGGTATTATATTTTAACTAAGCGTTTGCCATTACCGCTTTCTTTTCTCCCAACGATTTAAAATCAACATTTTATATTTTTAACAATAATAATAATAATGTACTCCCGACCAGCATGATCAGCCAAGTGCGCAGGATATATACTAGTGCACAAGCGTTTGCGCAGACACAGGTGCACTCACTCTTCCTTTTACTCTCATAGTCCGATGGGTCGGATAACCGACACAACCGGAGAGAGATCAGGCGCAGAGGCGGTGACAGTAAACCGACCTCTTAATAACGACTTCTCCAAGCCACCGCTAGATGGCGTCAACAAGAAGCCGGGTCCGACTTTTTACATGCCCATCCGACGCATGGATGATCTTACTTTTCAGGCAATCAGGGAATCAGCCCGTAATGCCCTAATCCAACTAAGAAACAACAACAAAAAAACATTGCCCTTCGCGGCGAAAATTTATAAACGATGATCCAAAAGTGCTTTTTATTTGTTTTGATTTTGATTTATATCCTTAAATCGTGCCAATCAACTTTGACAAAATCTGACGACAAAATAGCTTCCTACCGTCGATGTGTTGATCCAGTAGCTGTTATGTTTGTTCAATAGCGCTAATCTAGACAGGAAATAAACAAACGTAGTGTTCTTAATTAGGTATACCTGTTCTCAACAGTACGCCATCTGTTTATTCAGTCTGTTATCCACCTTGTTATTCAAAACCGTTTGTCGACTGTCTATAACAATTGTGTAATTATTATGATTATACGTACGACAACAGCAAATATTTTATTTTATTAGACTAAATGCTTCTATAAGTTCTGTCTTAATGCGGCTCTTCTCTAAATATAAAAACAATAACAATATGAAATCTCACACACCGTGAGTGCAATAAGCGAAATTTACCTATCCTGGATTCTTGTTGTGTTAAAAATTAAAACTTACTCGTTGCAAAGTCCAAAATAATTGGTGAAAAAAAATTAAAGCAACATTGATTTCTATACGGTGTAACATAGTTTACGCATGTTATCGCCGCAAAATTAAAACGCATAAGAAATTTACACTAAATAAAAACAAAAAACAAAAAAAGTGAGCAAGGGCTACCCAATGTAGCGATAAATAAATTTGTACGACGCACTAGTGGAAACCAAATCTTGAAATTCACTCTAGACAGACATTTAAACTAAGGTCAACTTCAGTCCAATTGTAACCTAAGATAACATTTTCTATTTTCATTGTCTTTCTGATTTCCACTTTCGTATTCGTCCAACAATAACATCGAAGTTGATGTTATTGCAATAATGTTTACGAAGGGGCCAATAGAAAAATATGCTCTCGTGACAATAGAATTTCGGTAGAGATAAATAGTGTATTTTGGAATGGACTTGTTTCTTTTCAGCTGATGGAAAACTACAAAACAATAAAATGGGTTATACAAAACAATAGTTTTGCATAATACATCATTGACTTGTAAATAATTAACAACAATTTCAGCAATTTTCAAGTTTTCATTCACATGATTCATTATAATGATGTTGAAGTTTCAAGTGATCTTTTTTATAAAATTAAGAATATCTCCTATTTTACATCACAAATACCTCCAATTTAAGATCATTCATTCATTAAGGTCATGAAGGAAGTTAAGAAGTGTATAAGAATAAAGTCAAAAGACGTCGCGTAAAAAAAAAATGTTAAGCCTCCTTAAGACTGTTAGTGGTAGAACTTAAACTCTTGTCACTGTGGTAGAACCACGCAACTGTTCCCGCTGCTGAATGGGTCGGCTCGAACCGGATAAGTACCACGACCTCGCAGAAAATCGGCGTGAAGTGGAAGTATTTTGGTTTCCGCGTTTCGCCCGATGAGTGAGGTGTCCGGTGGACCATCACCCTCCCTTCCCTTCCTTTCTCTCCGTACCCTCCTTCTTCCACTCCTTCTCTCCTCCTGCCCCTCTTCGAAAAATTCCCTCCCTTAAAAGTTAGCGACGCATCTGTAATGTTTCAAATATTATCATTACACATATCACTTACCATTAAGTGAGCCACTTGCTCGTTTGGCAGCCAAATCCAAAAAAAAAGAAGAAATGAAGAAGTAGCTATCATTCGGATTCCACAAATACGATCCAATAATATTGGTAATAATATCGATTAAATGATCCTAATGAGTAAGATTCCATTTCGTCAGATAAAACATGTTATGCATGTCATACGATGACTTTCCCGGATGAGCTGACTTATTCAATGACTGAATCTAAGCTAAGAAGTTTTGCATAGACAATTTAAAAAATGAAAGAATATCAAATTAAAATTTATATTTATTCAAAAAGGGTTTTTCTAAGCACTTTTGAATCGTCATTTCAACATCTCAGTTCGTGAGAAAGCTGGCACCGACTCGGAATGCGTTTTTCAAACATTACCCTAAAGCAGCATTTGTCTCACATTTAATATCAACTGCGTAAACTTGAAGCTCATTAACGTTTCACTGTCCAACGTTGTTTAATATTTAACACAAAAAGCAACTTTACAGTTCTGAAATCCGACAAACAATGCTCACTGAGAATTGAATACGCTACAGTTAGCCGTACCGATGTCTTCGAACCTATAATATCAATTAAATACAAATGCAGCTGTTTCCATGTTTCAAGTATATAAACGTATTTATAGCTACTTCTTATTTTTGTTATATTTATCGGTTTGTCCATTGCCAGGCACGTTTATCGCAAATTTACAAAATCAAATTATAAAATTATACCAAAGCGTGACTATACCTTTGATTACTTGTAATCATCAATAAGTCTTCTTTTTAAAAAAATCAAACTTTGCTTACAATAATCAAGCCATCATCATGCGAAAACAAAATAATAAAGACGAAAGATACATACATATGTGCATACTAAAACCGTCGAGCGCAGTCGTAAAATACTAAGAGCTTTATAAATATGTCGACGTTTAATTCATTTGCTGCATCCGCAGTGTGAAGCCTGACCTATATAGTAAATATTGATTTTTACTCTTTACTCCATTTTTATAAACTTTGATTTCCTCGGTGGAACATCAACATTGCATTAGCTAGATTTAATTATGCAAGAAAAGAAATCTGATTTAGAATATATATTGCTATTAATAATATGGCCCCAACGTGTCTAACACTTTGGTCAAGATATCAACTATCTCTGCGGAATATTACACAAGAAATTACACAGACACAGTTTCATTAACTTTCTATTTTAAAATTCTTTACTCTCATAGACTGATGGGAACAACCGACACGACCGACCAGAGATAGACGCGGAGGTGGTAACATTAAACTGACCTCTTAATAAGATTCCTCTAAGCACCCGCTAGTTGGTATTGACAAGTAAATGGAACCGAATCTTTACATATTCAACCAGCACATGGATTGTATTACTTATATTTGTTTTATGGAATAGACTGATTAACAAGCGAGCGGCTCACCTGATGGAATGTGATCACCGCCGCCCATGGACGTTTGCGGATTAACAGAACTTACAAATGTATTGTCGGCCTTTTAGGGAGGAGAATTTTTGAAAAAGAGGGGGAGGAGGAGTAAGAGGGAGAAAGGAGGAAAATGGGAGCGAAAGGGGAGGGGAGTTAGAGGGGAAGGAATGGGAGGGAGTGGGTCACCGGCCACCTCACTCAC